>JAVQKI010331221.1:0-12592 GCA_036025975.1 Nematalosa erebi
CAATATTATAGACGTTAAGTGAGATGAAATATCTTGGATAATTTGTGAGTGACTTTGTATTATATCATGACTTAATGCAACCAATACATTCAACACCATCAGAATACGAAGGGTGAATAAATAAATAAAAGAACACTGTACCTCCAAGTTCCTTCACATTTAATATGGCGTTCTGAAATGGCACGGCTTTGATGCTAAACCCTGGGGATGAAAAGATTGAAAAGATTATGGAGGAGTAATGTTTCAAATGTAGCAATCTCGATTCAATCTACCACTAGCTGGAATGTGAGGCAATCACGTACAACTTCTCTGGCATGGGAAATGAAGGCCATGACAAGATTGTGGATATTTCAAAACCATTTCTGACACATGAGTGAAAGATGCTATGGCTTGCAGAAGAACTCTTGGGGCATGCAGTCTGATTCTTTTGAAGTTTGCTTGACACATGTTGATATGGGCTTCTGATATAGGTTCCCATAGTTGTGCTTATTTGTTTTAGAATACTAAGTGGATTTCTGTGTAATTATGGAGGTCTGCATTTGTGCGTGTATGAGTGTATGTTTGCATATGTGGGTCTGGAACTGTAAATGATGGTGCATGTGTGGAGCTGTGTGTGTGTGTGTGTGTGTGTGTGTGTGTACTTAAGTATATGGGTCTTGATCTGCATAGGCGCACATGTGTTTGTGTGTGTATCAGTATGTGTGTGTGTGTGTGTGTGTGTGTGTGTGTGTGTGTGTGTGTATATAGTGACCTGTGGTGTGAAAAATGTTATCAGTGGCTTCGTTGCAGACTCTGGAGAGGAGACTGGTTTTTCCTGAGCCGGTCAGGCCAATGCACACCACGTCATATTCAGGTCGAGGTGGGGGAGGTCCTTTACAGCACAACGTCCTAAAACACTGATAAAAGAGAAAAGGAGAGAATGAGAAAAGTGACAGAGAGATAGGGACAGAGAAAGAGGTGAGCAAATTGGTGTCACGTGTACACATGTGTGTGTGTGTGTGTGTGTGTGTGTGTGTATGTGTATAGGTGGCACTCTGCAAAACACAACAAGGAGGGATACATGGATGCATTCTCATGACAAAGCAGTTTTTTTGGCTCCTGCACATACGTCCCTGTGGTGGATATTTGTGGGGGACAGACTCTCAAGAAACTATCCACAGCCAAAAAAGAAAGACAGTCAGAGAGAAAGAGAGAGAGAGAGGGAAAGAGAAAGAGTGTGACAGACAGACAGCAAGAGAGAAAGAGAGAGAAAAAGAGGGAGCACATCTGCATTGTAAGAGAAAAAGGAGTGCGCACTCACATCTGTTTCCCCATCTGGTTTTGCGAAAGTTACACCACAATCTTTCATTGCAATCAGATGACTTGTGATGTTACCAGAACACTCTAGTGTTGTACACAAGATAGGATAAGACTACACAGTAGTGACAGACCTACTCTTATGAAGACATGACAATAATGCCAACGAAGTGTAGGGAGATTGTGAGACTTTTAGCTTCCTGTGGCAGAGCAGCCTTGCTTGGCGCATTTGCAAGTCTGACCAAGGACACCATGAAACAGTCCCCTTCAGCCCACAGCAGATCAAACAATGGCAGTCTGAAGAGACAAGGAAGATCAAAGTGGAGGGGGGCCCCCTATTGAAGTCCTTTGCCATACGATGAGAGCACGGAAGACATACACATGCATGTGTTATTTACGGCGTATGTGTACGTGTATGTGTGTGTATAATGTGTGCATACACATGCACGTATATGTTTGTGCATCCATGTGTGTAAGTGTGTGTGTGCATTGGTAAGTATATGTATTTGTGCGTCTGTGTGTGTTTATGAGTCTGTGTGTGAGTGTGTGTGTGTGTGTGTATGCGTGCGCGAGCCTGTGCCTGCATGCATGTTCTCTGTGCATGCGTCTGTGAGTGTGTGTGTGTGTGTGTGTGTCATGGTTGGGGCCTCTCTTCAGTAAAAACAGATCTCACTGGATAATATTTAACATGTTTTGACTCTAAGCTATGACGCAGTGAGGGGCCATTTCTTTTCCCTCCCAACAAAAAACTGTCTATTAGACTAAGACAGGTTCTGAAGAAGATCAGCAGACATCTTCGGAGCCTGTTAGGCATTTCCCTACAGGTCTGGCAATAACTTCTCACTGCCAACCCAGGGAAGAGCCCCACGAAGGGGTAAGCAGGAGTTACTGAATCACGTAGGAGGAATAGTGGGAGACTGAAGTTGTCTGGGATCTGTCAGGCTGTGAAATACCCACAAACAGAATTTTTTTCCTGGAAGGCAGCCTTTCAAATAATCATACAGCTTGTTTGACAAATGTGGAATGTCCTCCCTTCCAGCAAATCCACTAGGTCAATGACGAAAATATGTTCATATGTTCTGGTGTGGGCATTTAGACTCCCAAAAAACACAGAGCAGAACTCCCAAAGTACGCCAATTCAGCTTTTCCTCACTATGAGAAATGAGTCAAAAATTATTTAAAGCAGTATTATGCAACAAGCTGTCGCTGATTTTTTTCCCCCTTTTTTATATGAGAAACTAGCCTACTTTTGGCACCAGTCTAAAATTAATTGTGATGGAATATGGTCATGCGGGGGCGAGATAAACACACCTGTTGTTCCCATTACCCGTTCAGTCTTTGCACCGCAGTTCTTCGGCTTGGGTCAGTACACTCCATGAAATTTTAGAAAAGCCTTCATACCACTGCCCTGCCAACAACACTACCAATACACTGGCAGTTAGCATGTGAGCAAATCAGTGCCTGGGCTCTTTAGTTACGATGCTTGGCTGTTGTAGAGCGAAACCTTCAGCATTGAGCACAAAACAAAAGACTGGATGTGAACCGTTTTCTACTTTGACTTTTCTGACTTACAGTAAAACAAACAAAGCAAAGTTTGAAGACACTTTGACTTCATACATCATGCACAATCAGCTTTCTTTTTTCCATAGAAAATAGCCATTTTCAAGGTAGCACAGCATAAAGAAACATAAAAATGGGCAAGTAAAATAAATAAATTAATGCAAATACTTAAAATGTAAGAGAAACTAAGTTCAATATATCAAATAATAATTTTGTAAAGGAGGATCCATGGCAAAACCGTATGCAAAGGATTCTCAACACTCTCAAACAATGAAAATTCCTGGGGTTTGACCAATTTGCCAAGGGCCCTCTCTGCACATCTGACTGTGCACAACTGGGGTATGGTTGGGGGGGTGGAGGGTATATAAGCCAAACTTTTGCTCAACAATTCTGTGGTGATGGAAATTTCTCAATAGCATAACTGTGGTAGTTTGCCTCATCAGCCTAAAAAAAAATAAGCCTGTAATAAAAACTGTTTGGAACTGTAATGCAGACTGCTAATACTGACAGGTTATAAGATGAAAACTCTGCGTAAGTACAGTGCTTTATGGACACAAACGTTGCTGGTTTCTGAGGTGACTGAAAAGGGAAAGGGGCGATTAGATATTACATGTCAGACACTGCCCTCTAGTGACAATGTTGGAGAACTGGTGAAGGAGAAATGGTGAAGGAGGTACCCTATATATTCACAAACAACTGGAAAGAGCAGTTTATTGTTGCCTTAACTAGGCTACTTGATCAGGAGTCAATTTGGCAACCCAGAATTTGCTCTAGTGTACATCCAGTTGAACACTTGTTTCTGTCCTTGTAGGAGTCCAAAAGCCAATAAGAACTTGACATTTCCTTCTATGGTCCACAACATGATGTGAGAATCATGATAACATTCTCCTTATGAGTGAGGCCACAGGGCAGAAGCCCACCCATTCAGCGGTGACATTTTTAAAAATGTGTTGACAATACAAAGCAACTATGAGGGAAAACAAAGTGGAGGAGGGATCTCTGAATGACTTTCCAGAGAAGGGGCAGGCGACTTTATTAAATGGAGAGGAGGGGCAAGTTCACAGGCTGGGGAGGACCAACAAATGCATGAAACTGTCAAAAACTTAAGCAATAACAGTTCATAAACTGCCTTGTGAACTTTAGAGAGTACTGAAATAATGCCACTCAGCTTTGATCTAAACCTTATAAGGGAAACCATCTGGGCTACTTCAAATGAAAGGTCATTAATTTCCACTTGTTTTTAACTTACTCTAACAAGACTGTTCAGAGTTGAGTCACTTAACAGAAACATGCGAGTCAGACATAATATGACAACAGTCAGCCACAAGTCATGTCTTTCCAAAATGATATCACTGCTTAATCTTGGCTTTTCAACCACATTTCAACAGAGTGCTTTGTGTGAGTCATCAATAAACTGATCTCAAAGATAAAACACCTCTATTGCTTCAGAATAATGACATAGGAATATACTAATGCAGGAAGAGCAGAGTCAATGGAGGGCCATAGCGCCTCTGAGATACAGTGCTGCTAAAGAGACAATATGACAGTAGTATAAATGTTAGGCCTATAGACCAAAATGTATGAGCCTGCCTGTATTTATTTATTTATTTTTAACTCTGTTTATTGGATTTTAACAGAGGGTTACAGCATACGACAAAACATACCGCACCCGTCCCCCACCCACTTGAGACAGATAAGACTGTTGTTAACACTTTAAGCAACTGCTGTTCAATTCAGCATTAGGCCAACCAAGTAATTAATCTATGACATTCTAAAACACAAAACTTGCTGTGAAGAATTGTCCCGATAATGATCTAAAAATGGTAATAGAAAACTTTGGTTTAAGTGGCCTCCACCCAGGTTTACAGAATACTTCACATAATGTCAGGCATGTGACTGGCTTTCAGCTATATTGTGGATGCCTTTAAAAGATGTGGAAGTAGAATTGTGGTTTAAAATGCTCAAATTAACAAGTAGCAAGAGAGTCAGAAGAAATGGGAGCAACTCTATTCAGCTTGCTGGATTGTCAGATTGGGCAGCTGGACTGTTGCCATTTCTAATGGACCTCTATAAGCATGGCCTACTTCTGTATATCAACAAGAAACTCAGTAATGAGCTCCTCGGCTAGCTTAAGAGCATGAGCACTTCCATTTCACCCTACAGGACAGGGGTCTGTTTGCATCAACCAAGTTAATGCAACCTAAATATAAGCTGATGTTGATGGAAACGCATATGGCAGCCTACATACCCTTCAAAGTTTCCAAGCTACTGTCCATGTTGCCTTTAGTCTACTCCCCTATGGCAGAGCTTTTCAATGGCAAAGTTTACTTCTGTAAAGGGGAAGGAGGTAAGTGGACACCAAAATACACCGCCCTCACTCAGCTTGATATCATTTTAGCTCTCCAGCCAGGCCTAACAGCTAGTTAGTCTTGTGGACATATTAGACAGTTGACAGGACTGAAGAATGTGTCTCTGCTGCTGTGAGTACAAAAGGAGTTTATGTAAAATATTCTCAGGCTTTAGATTAGAGTCTGAGAAAAGCCTCTTTTAGGCCTTGAGCCTTTTTACAAGCATGACCAACAGGTTAAACCAGTAGGATGATAACACAACAAACGGTTTTCTAGAGTGAACCTCTATCGCCAGAAGCTACAACTTCACTCCCAAACATACCTTTGAACACAAGGACAAGGCCACAGACCCATTTGTTAGCAAAGGCAAATCCTTTCACTCTTACTTTTCTTGAGTTATATCAATCTGTCCATCAATATTTCAGTAATTCTTCTCAGCGCCACCAAATATGAACCTCAAAATCATGGTCTCCAGACCACTGTGGAATGCATGACCAATGCCAAACCAATACATTCCACTGCTTTCACCTTTCACAGTACTGAACCAAGGTTTAATACAAAAAATGACAGCTATGGCTAACTTAGTCTTTGGCTAAGCTTAGTCTTTCCAATCCCGCCACTCAAAGCCTGCCTTGTATGGCGAACATCATGACACAATCATCACCATCACATCATTCAGGATTATCTTGCTTAGCTGGCGTGGCAGAAGATTTGAGTCAACTGCCTGGAGACCCACAGTCCAAAGAGTACATGGAGGTCAAAAACCCATCACCCAAAACTTGACTTTCAACCGCAGCTTAGCTAAGGAAGGCCCAAGAGACCAAACCACACAAACACTGATCATACATGCATGACCGACAGAAATTAATACACGGCACCTTGGTCTGCACATCCTCCTGCTTTGCGGTTGCCATGATTGGCAGGTGAAGGCCACACTGCACTGGGCAGCTGTTTGCCAGCTGCATGCGTCCAACAACAGGAAGCAGGAAGCACAATTGACCTTTGATTGATGGCACAAAGAGGGAGGGGAGGAAACAGGTCCTACCCGTGTCTTGCCCAAGTCTTTAGGGACACCTTAGCATTCCAATACCACCACCAGCAAAACTACAACAATACAGTTCCTTTTAAGGAGCCCTCAACATATTAAAGATCAAAGATTCTAGATAGCAGCATTTAATGATCTTTGGATGTAGCTGTGTTGTCAGATAAAGATAAAAGTGTTATCATTCGAATTTATATGCCTGGGTTAACAGTGTTTGTGGCCTAAGAGATAAAACTGAGGGTAGAGGTTAACTGTCAAGTTAAGTAATGTCTGACCTCTGACGTAACATCAACATGTTTCTCCTTTCCTGAGCCATATCTCATAGTACAATGAGATACTATGAAGTTTGGTCTATGGGAAGATGCTGGGTTTCCAGAGTAAAATAAAACACAGTGTTTCACTACTTCTTGCACTCCTCTGACCCTTGGGGCCACAATGAGCCCCTCTGATCCATAACATAATCTCAACACACTTCAAAGAGAACTGTGGCTTCTCCCAGAACACACTGAGATGAACAAAACCAAACGTCTTGAGAACTGAGAGCTCAGCTCTCCTACATCCCCCCTCTGGCCTCGGGCAGACTTTCTTGGGTCTCTGCACATGGTTCACCTCACCGTGTCGAAGGCAAGAGGCAGTGGCCATACAAACTGGAGAGACAGAGAGAGCGAGAGAGAGTGAGAAAGAGAGCGAGAGAGTGCGAGTGACTGAGTGTGGTTGGGGGATTTGCACCGTATTAAAATTTCAGCAGGATAAGAGCTGCCAGGGATCAGCAAAGCCCAGCTAAGCTGCAGTGGTCTGCCACCGCTGTGTCATTAATGGCAAGAGGATGGTCACACGCAGTAGACTAGACTGCATACCAGTGTCAACCAACAACACACCCCTGTCCACCCTTCCACTTCCACTTGGACCTACCCTCCAGTATGCTGATTGGGGCACCTTGCTCATGCTATAGAGGGCGCAGAAGGGAGGCTGCATCCAACAACGTGCAAAATTTCTACTACACACATCAATGACAGGAATATGATGGAAACAGTCTAAAGAGGTTGAGAATGTACAGTAGCTCTTGTTTTCAAAAAGCTCAATTTAATTCAGGGCAGCATCATCCAACCGCATGACAATGCATGAGGGCAGTAGCTTGTGGTAGTGGAGCCGGCCTACGTGCCGAGCTTAAATTAGCACCTTGACCATTCACACATCTTTCGTCCTTTTTTCTATCCAGTTCCCACCTTTTTCAAACAGGGCTGTGTTGTGTTAATGACATCCTGTTTGGGCTCTTGGAGACTCCCATGGGCCGGATCTCCTCTCGATTCAGCTGCTGTGTGGGTGACACCCAGCAGGGTTCAGTAGCACAAGGGAGAGAAACAGGACGGGTGGGAGCTGAATAGGGAGGATAGATGGGTGCGTGGGTAGTAGTGGTGATGATTGTTGTGGTGATGGTGGTGGTTGAGGTTGTGGTGGTGTCATGTGGGGTAGCTTACTCTGAACTGAACTGTGGGATATTCCACACTGCTGGCCGGAGCGGAACTCAGCCGCCTGACTGCCACATCCTGCCTTATCAAAGCACGGAAGTCAAGCGTGCGGAATCCGTGCTCGACCAACCTCCGTTCCACCACCAGTCCGGCTCCACTGGGGCAGACAGACTGGGACCGGAGCCGGGTTTACGGAACCAGACCCGGGAGACAGACTATGGGAAGGGGTGTGTGTGTGGAAGGAGGACACACCTCTGGGAAACGCCAGCAGAGCTGTTAAATAGAGCCGAGTGTTTGGGTAGGAGAATTGGAGAGAGAGAGAGAGATGTAGAAGAACTACAGAAAAAATGATGATATGCTTGATCCCTCTCAGGACATTTTGATATCCTGTAATATAGCCTAATGTAATATAAAGTGGATATTCTGATATCCACATTACATGCTAGTGATAAATATAATATGGAAACAAAACACAACTCAGTTTGTAACTAATAAAGGCCTACATCTAGTGTGCAAAATAAGCTTACATCTGAGAGATCAGCTCTTCCAACAGTGGGCCTGTTTTAGGAAACAAAGTTGATGCCAACTAGCAAATCAGCTTAAAAAGGTGCAGAATGTAGCTCTTGTCAAAAAAAAAAAAAAATCCTTCATTAATTGGTGATGTAACTGTGAGACCATGAGAAACCAACTGTGTCTGCTCCCATACATTCCATGCATTGTGTCTTTCCTTTTTGCTATTGTTATACACTTTCCCAGAACAGGAAAAACCCTGAATGAACCTACAACATTGTTACAGGCCCAGAAGCATTTTTATCTATGGACAAAAAGACAGAAATTCTCTACTTTTACACTAACACAGGTCAAGCCTATTCAAAATTAGTTCAATGTAACACAATTTTGCAATAAATCTTGTGACATAATTCAAAATCCCAAGTTCATCTTTAAGCCCATTTTTTTTTTCTTTTAAAACTGCAACACAGAGAAATCAATGACATATTATCAGATAAGTCTTCAGACTAAGTGTGTTTCCATGTTCACACACTTGACTTAACTCTCCCTCGGAGTGCAAGACAAGGCTAAGGCTGCTGAATAAAGATGAGAGAACAGTGACTTTCTCCCTGCATCGGCCAGTGTTGACCTCGCAGCACCACATTAGGAGATCCTGCTGATAACACTGCACTTTCACACCCCATTGCAGCTGAACGCTCAAAGGCCAGCCAGCCGCTAATGAGAGACATTTAGCGGTGCCAAGAGAGACACAGAGTGCTGACCACAAGGCCCAGGACCACCAAGCCTGACTGCTCAGCCGTACAGTCAACAGACGCTACCACCAGACCGCGACCACAAGGCCACGAGCCATGATGGACAACTTAAAAGAGTGAAGCCAAGTTTGGTGCTCTAGCTAGCTTACTTACACAACTACATTTCAGTTATTGAGTCATCCCTGGATTGCAGAAATCTCAGGAACCACTTCATTAATTTTGAGGAAGGTGGCATTACAGCTTAGCCTTGTGATTGCTCTGAAGCTGTACCAAAAAAACTGCCATTTCAATGTGTCTAACCACGTAGAGTAGATTCTGAGTGGATAGCGCTGTTCTCATGAATACCGCTCACTTATGAAACAATGCCTTACCAAATACGAGTGGATTAAAAAAATAGAGCACTTGACCTTGTTGTCATTATCAGTGGGAGCTGCGATGTCTCCTCTTGCAGGGTCACCTCCTGACCAAACAAAAGCAGGGGACAAGCAGAACAGCACCCAGGCCAGCACATGGCTCTGGCTGAAAAGGGTCCAAGCAAAACTCTAAAACCCAATTTGGCTTGGGAGGGCTGGAACTTGCATTCTTACCATCATAGTTGACTCCTACAAATAGTTCTCACAGCAGACATTCTCTATGGCGAGGTTGTCATCATACCACACGTTAAACGATCCTTTGCAGATCAGGTTTCCAGAAAATAGATCCTGCAAAGAGCCTCGCCTTCTGCCTTGATTTCAACTCCAGCTACTGCTTAAGGGCGAGCATTTCACACCAGAGTGAAGAATCCTGACACTTTACCGTTGTAGCTGCCCAGATGGGTAGATCAATCATTAGTTTTGAGTTGAAAGATGGTTATTTAGTGAATGTGTTCATATTGGTTGCCTTAAAGACACACAACTGTGTGTTTCTGTGATAGCGTGCAAAACATGATTGCTTTATTCTTACCAGCAGAATTAGTCAAATGTGTAAGTCTGGCTTTTTAATCATGTATGGACAAGTGTATGAGAAACATGCCCTGTGAATCATTACCTCATGGGGAATGTGAAGAAAAACTCACACACTGTAAAGCAAGCCTGTCTCATAGCAAACTTATAGAAAAGTGATTATTGAGAAGAAAATAACAGCCTGATGTGGTTTCTAATGGCTGCCTGGTGTGGTAGCCTGTGTTAAATCACAAAATTGGAAAATATACTGAACTAGTGGTTGTTATGACAATACTCTGTTGAAAACTGCTGCAAAGCACCTGTTTCCCAGTACTTTGGGCGAGGCCGATTTGTTAATTTCACAAATACTGTAGCCTTGCCAATATGTGGTATTTGGCTGCTGCAGGAACTCCACAGAGGACGTCAGGTCACATCTGGCCCACCTGAGGACTCGACTGAGGTAGAATATCAGCTGTTTGTAACTGGAGAGAGTGCACTTGAATAGTTCCTGCCCTGAAATTCAAGCAGGCCTCTTGAGAAGTCGACTCAGCACGACTCACACAAGCAATGGCATGACCACTAAAACCTGTTTTCTAATGTGCTTTTTTGACCACTGAGTTTTCAGTGCAACAGTATGACACTGACATTTGTTATACTTACTTCTCAAAGTGTGATGTCTCAGTCTACGCTTTAATAATAGAACTACTATATAGGATAAGTTGCCTTTTTTAGACTCCTCTCTGTATACAGGGTGTCGACTATGTCAGGGCCCAGATCGTCAGGCCTCATTAGCAGAATGGAAATAGGCTGCTGTAATCCTGGAGAGCATTGTCCTTTTATTCCCATCTATTCTAATGATACAATTAAAACACTAATTTAGGAAAGAAAGAAAGGGGGCAGACTCATCGCTGTTTTAAATAATGCTATTTCTTACCGTGTAAGCTCCAATCCTGCAAACAAATGAGCTGAGCTGTGCACACTCTGACACAGTCCACAGCAAAGTTCTTAGCGCCATTGGCAAACGAGAGAGGCCAACAAAAACAGTCTCAGGTCAGCGAAAGTGAGCCACAGCACAAGAACCTTGAACCAAGCTCCGGCCCGTTATCCAGGTCAGTCCAACGCAGAGATGAAACCACAGTGCCGTCAACCTCTAGGGAAAAGGCTTTCAAAAGATGAGGGCTCCAGCCAACACCTTGGCTTCTGCGCCTTTTCAACTACAACACATCTGAACGAAGAGAGAGCACTTGCCAGTGCACCAAATAAATTGCTGTCGCAGTCTGAGCTTGTGGCAGTTAAGCCAATTGTACAATCTCCAGGTGGTACTTAAGAACAAACCAACAAAAAACACATACGTTTTGGCAGATAGCTTGTGAAATGACAATCCTGGCCATTCACTTTGAATAGCCTCCCATACTGCCTGTGTCAGACTGACTGACTTACAGCAATAACAGCTAACCAGACCAAGCTTTCATCACTGTGCCAGAGTAATGTTTAAACAACTCTTAACCATCTTTAGGGAACAGGGCCTCATTTTTTCACGTCTTTCAAGATCATGCAATGTGAGTCAACCTATTCCACAGTAAGGCTAAACACAAAGTAGGCCTAAGCTTTTTGCACAAACACACAAAAACAATTCCTCATTCAATCACCTATGTGAAATACAAAAGATAGGAAGGTGATATTGTTTGGCTACCAAAACCTAATAAATGACTTGGTCCTAAAACACTCTCTATCAGGTCCATTGTAAAACTGCTGTTTCTCGAAATAAGTTATATAGGCCTATGTTTTAATGATAGTCATTAAAGATTGCTGAAATTGAAAAAAAATAGCATCGGTGGTACTTTGCTGCTCTGTATTTCCATATATCTACTAGCAAAATATCATTGTATTCTTGAATACTTGCTATGCTTTCTTGCTTTGCGGATAAATCAGCCTATTATTCTGAATAAACCATGAGGTGTGAAAGAGACACTCAAAAAAGATCTAAACTGGGTTAATGTGCTACCAGCTACAGGCGGGCAACGTGATGCTCAGAAGTAGATGTTTTCTCCATCAGAACCTCGCTCTCACACACACAGGGTGAAGGTCCACAGCTCTCAGACACACAGATGCTCTTAACAGGTGGTGTTGAAGTGTGTACATCTGTGTGAATGTGTCAGTCTGTGTGTGTGTGTATATATACACCTGTGTCAGGTTAAGGTGTGAGAAAGATTGATTGTGTCATGCCTATGAGGTGAAAAAGGACTATCAGCCTTGCCAAAAATTTAAAGCCATCTGTTGGCATACTGAATACAGAAAATCTTTGACTGGCTTTGAGGGAAGAGTCTTACTACAGAGTTGAGAATGGTTTTGACTAAATAAGGCCAGCTCTATGAGCTAAATAGAGAGCTTAATTCCAACAATACGTACTTAAATAATGAAAGGCATCGGGTGGCAAGGGATTAGCCACATCCATGACCATTAAAAAAAACATCCCAACACACAGCTGAACAGGCAGGCTCCGGGGCTCTGCCTCCAACTGAAAACACATGATGTCGGGGAAGCAGTATGCCCTCTGAATAAACACAAAGGTGCCACAAGCAATGGCTGAACTATGTGTGCCAACCTGCCGATCGATCCCGGGGGGGGGGGGGGGGGGGGGGGGGGGGGGGGGGGGGGGGGGGGGGGGGGGGGGGGGGGGGGGGGGGGGGGGGGG
>JAVQKI010331280.1:0-10974 GCA_036025975.1 Nematalosa erebi
GCCCACCTATTTATCTACACACCTACCTGTCTGTCTACTAGCCTACCTATTTATCTACACACTTAACTGTCTGTCTACTAGCCCACCTATTTATCTACACACCTACCTGTCTGTCTACTGGCCCACCTATTTATCTACATACCTACCTGTCTATCTACAGTACTTGCCTGCTTGGCAGGCTCTCTATCTAACACTATAGAGAAACATGGCACTGTATCAGCTGTTGTGTGTGGTGGCATGTTCAATATCTAACATATTTATTTGGCTTTTTGAGACAGGAAGTCAGTGGGAGAGAGAGATGAGGTGGGGATGGGGAAATGACCACATGTTCCACATCCCTCACATGTGCATGGCCACATGAGCATTCAGTTCATCTGAGTTCAGCCGGGAGCAGGCATGGCTCTATGGTCATGGGGAAGCTGAGGTGCCAAAACTCTATGGTCATGGAGGAAGCTGGTGTGCCAAAACTCTATGGTCATGGGGAAGCTGAGGTGCCAAATCTCTATGGTCATGGGGAAGCTGGTGTGCCAAAGCTCTATGGTCATGGAGGAAGGTGGGGTGCCAAAGTTCGATGCTGGTGGGGGCAGCAGACACGCAAATGTAACGGAGGTCATCCTGCGTAGTTCCGCCCGGGGCTTGAACCCATGACCTCATAACAACCTTGAGCAAAAAGCCCAGGCTTCCAGTCCAATGACTAGGAGGCTCTTGAGGTGTTGGGTGCAAGGCTGACTAACGTAGACACAGCTAGGCTGGCCAGCATCCGTTACACAACAACATGACTCATGGGGGTCGCTTGCATACTGTGGTTACTCACTGTCTGCTGGGGTAGTGTGAGGTAGTCTGGTCGCTTTGGAGAACAATTTGATTTGATCTTAGGATGTTGAGATTGAGGATAACACGTTTTATTCAGGTATTTACAAAAACAGATATGATCTTCTCCTCCGTGTTTAAAACTTATCATTTATTTCATTCGCTGAAAAACATTGAAAAAGAGCCAGGAAAGGCTGTCAAGAACACGCCAAACAAACACACAGCCAGAGATCTGAAAACCCAAAAGGGGCCGTCTTGCCACAATGCTGAAACTCACTTTCCCCATCTACATGTAGTGTCTAGAGTTATCAGAGATCTCCACTTTAGCCAGAGGTTTCACTGACTGGATCCTCCGTATATGTGCAGAGCCAGGAGCAACCGCAAAAATAAATATTTGGTTTTAATAGATAGATATGGCCGCCACTATCTGGGGTTGTTGTTGTACTGGAGATGATGGGGTTTGTTAGCTAACTGCGGCTTCACCTCTGTTATCATGCCCTGACCATGTCCCTGTATGTGTGTGTGTGTGTGTGTGTGTGTGTGTCAGGCTAGCCCTGAGCCTTGTCCACTCCACAGCAGGGAGGTTGATAGTTAGGCTATTTTTAGCCGAGCAGCTCTACTACACTGCAGCCAGCTGTGTTAAAACTGATAACTGGCCATCAGTGACATTAACATTGACCACACCACCAGGGGGTCCCTCCAGACTGTTGTCTCCAAAAGCAAAACATCACTGCACTTTACTCTTCTGCACGTGGGAGGTGGGCGGTGTAGTTTACTGTACTGCATAGGGGTGGTGGAGGTGTAGTTTACTCTGTTGCATTTTGAGTCTTTGGCATAATACACATTTACAACACGGTAAACGTCATTCTTTAATCTCTATGACCTTAATTTGCTTCGGGATAAATAAATAAAGTATCTCTATATTCTATGACCAGAGAAAAACAAAAATAAATAAGGACATAAAACACTGGGTAAGAACATAGATAAAACAGGTAAAAAAATGTGATTTGGATCAGTTAAATTTGGCAGTGCAGTTCAATAGCATGTAGTCTGAAAAATATAAAGACAGGTGACAAATATCCGATTGTCTGATCCAGTCCAACACACTGTGTGCCACCGGGAGAACCCTTACACGACTAACAACGTCCACTGTTTCCATTTCATTTGTATTTAAACCTGGGGAATGATCTACTTTCTGCTCTCTGAAAGCATTAAAACTAGCTCTACTTGACCTGAAGTCAGTGCTGTTTGCCTGTCCATTTCGCTTTTAAAGAACGCACAAGATGCAGTGACCTTGGCACAATGCTGTTTACCTGTACATTTTGCTATATAAAGACGCACACTATGCAGTGATCTTGGCACAATGCTGGTTTTCTGTGCATTTTGCTATATAAAGACGCACACAATGCAGTGACCTTGGCACAATGCTGTTTACCTGTGCATTTTGCTATATAAAGACGCATACTATGCAGTGATCTTGGCACAATGCTGTTAACCTGTGCATTTTGCTATATAAAGACGCATACTATGCAGTGATCTTGGCACAATGCTGTTTACCTGTGCTTTACAAAGCGCGCACTATGCAGCGACCGGTGGCAATAAAACCGAGTTATGACTCATGTTCACATGTCTCTCTTCGTGGGAGCTTTGGTCATGTTTACTCAAGCTGAGGGTAAACACCCCCCAATCCCTGAAAATCACACACATGACCAGGATATTTGTGCCGCGACAAAGACAGAACCAAGCCAAACCTGCAGCCTGATCTGGCCCTGATCTGGCTCTGTTTTTACCCTCATCTGGCCCTCTCTTTGTCCTAATCTTGTATGAATGCACAGTAGTCTAGTTGTGTCTGGATAATGACCTTCAAATCATGCCTGCACAGCTGAAACATTAGATTCTACAGCACTGTTGGAGCATGAAACAATAACCATACCATAAATGCTTACAAGGTTCCTTGTAAAGATTTGACTAAACCTTTTTAAAGAGGTTAACTGACGTTGTCACATCTTGTAAAAAATATGAGTGCAGTTTTGAGTGCAATGTTCAAGCCTTTATTTAAAAGTGCAGTCTGAGATGTTTAAACCTTTATTTAAAGGTGCAGTCCGCGATGTTTAAGCCTTTATTTAAAGGTACAGTCTGCGATGTTTAAGCCTTTATTGAAAGGTGCAGTCCTCAGTCTCTTGATTGAAACCTGTACTTGGAAACCTTTAGAGCAAACCTTTAGCAGAGTTAACAGATCACAGATTTTCAGTCCTGACTTCAAATTCTATATCCAAGATATTATAGTAAGTATTCTTTTGATTTCAACATGTACTTCATAAATACACATCCACTTTCACTTTGACGATGCTCTCTGACCCAGAAACTAGCCCAGGAGCCACAGAGTGCAGGAAGCGATCATAAATGTCAGCGAAACGATGAGCGGTCATATTTCATGCTTGTGAGAGGTCTTACCGGTTAGTTGTGATTTTAGTTTGGCCGTTCAGGCGCTGTGGTGTGAGTTAGTTGGTCTCGCACTGGCTTGAGAGAGGACAGGACAGCAAGATGGGATGATCCAATTTTCCCACGGTCCAACTGCAGGACAGAGAGAAAGAGAGATGAGTGGAGGGGCAGGGCGAGAGAGAGAGAGGCAGAGAGAAAGAGATGGGGGGTAAGGGGGGGGGGGGGCAGAGAGAGAATGAGACGGGGAGGAGACAGAGAGTGTAAAAAGACACACACCACCAAGTAAAGGAGACAGAGAGAGAGAGAGAGAACATGAAGAGGGGAGAGGGAGAGAGAGAAAGAGAGAGAGAGAGAGAGACAGAACATGAGGAGGGGAGGACTGAGGAAGGTGTAAGGTGTATTGCTCTTTTCTCTTCTCATCCACCTCTTACAGAACTACAGCAGCCCTTAGGGTGTGTGTGTGTGTGTGTGTGTGTGTGTGTGTGTGTGTTCTGCTCACTGTCAGGGTGGACCTAGCCTGAAGCTGAGGTGTGTGTGTGTGTGTCAGTGTTTTTTTAGTGTGCGTGTGTATGTGCTGTACACTCTTAAGCAGACCAGGATCGGTAGCGTGTCAGAGAAAGAAAGTGTGTGTGTGTGTGTGTATCTGTGTGTTGCTGCTTACTATCAGGGGCCCCCTGTGACACACTAAGTGTGTGTTTGTGTGTGTGTATGTGTTTGCATGCCTGTGTGCATGTGTGTGTACAGTATGTGCGTATGCATGTGTGTGTGTGTGTGTGTGTGTGTGTGTGTGTGTGTGTGCATGTGTGTGTATGTGTATGTCTGTGTGTGCAGTATTTGAATGTGTGTGTGTACTGTATGTGTATGTATGCACTTGTGTGTGTATGTGCATGTGCGTGCGTGTGTCTGTGTGTGTGTGTGTGTATATATATATGTGTGTGCTTGTGTGTGTATATAAAGTGTGTGTGTATGTGCATGTACAGTATATGTGTGTGTGTGTGTGTGTGTGCATGTGTGTGCTTGTGTGTGCATGTGTGTTTGCGTGTATGTGTCTATCACTGATAGCACCATCAAACCCCTCTGATTTGGTGAGCAAGTATTCAGGAGACTGATGACACATTATCCAGAACTACGCCCTCTCACAGGGATGGGTGTGGAAGGGGATCACACACACACACACACACACACACACCTTTTCTCTCACACAGACCACAAACACACTAACCTAACAGGTTGAATAATGTGCAATATAAACCACATGCTTTGTGTTTGGAGGGTGTGTATGACACTACTGTCCTCGTTGTGTGTGTGTGTGTGTGTATGTGTGTGGGGTTGTGTGTGTGTTGTGTTTATAGAGCTCATCACATTGTAGGGCGTACTTCTGACACACTTAAGAGGAGACTGAATTGCCACATCATGTCTGCAGAACTTAAGCCTCTATTGACTCCAGAAATGCATCAGCACACAGCACATTATGCATTATGCATTGTACATAATTCATGATGAGTTATTCACATTCCATGCATCCTTTGTGTAATTATGTGCTTAATGTCATTTCTGTGGGCAGTGTGAGTGTACAGCACATGGCCCCCGTGAGACACACACTTCATAAAGACAACTCATTAGCAAACATGTTAAATGCGCGTTAGTTTCAGGTGAGGCTCTGTCTGTGTGTTATGAGCCTCGGGTTAGTAATTGTGCTGAATCTTTGAGGAGATTAAGTACAGTAACACTCCCTGCCTTCTAGGACTCATAAAAGGTCTACTGCTGTCAATGCCCATGTCCAACCCCACCGCCAACATACTGTACATACCGCATAGCATACAATAGCCTACATGCAACAGGTGAATAAACATTGAAAACTGCAAGCCTGGCTGTGAACAGACGACGCAACACTAGGAGAGGACTGGGAGTTGGTGTGAGACAAGCGTACCTGCGTTTGACTCCTGTCAACGTGGAAATGTAGAATAGTAGCAGCCTGGTCTCAGAGCAGATCTATCTACTGATCATCTTCCGCATGGATGAGTCATAAGTCCATGTCAGCCTCTGTTTCACTTCCTTTATGAAGTGTAAAGAAGTGAACTATCGAACGGCAAGAATTTCTTCCATTCCAAAGTAGCAAATTCATTCTAGAGAACACGGCACACGCTGAACACAGACCTTCCACAGGTTCTAGAAGTCCAGTTCCCCTGGAGACAGCAGACCTTTGGAACAGGAAAGTGTAATCACACAGGTGGCCACAACTGAAAAGGGCCAGAATATCCCAATGTTGTCACGTGGAGCCGTGGACCCCGGACAGCTACGGCCTCCGTCCAGCGCTAGTCCCCACACAGCCCCCCTGTCCCATCCCCGGTTCCTGGAGATCTCTGAGGTTCTCTCTCCTGTTCTCCAGCTGCTCTCTCTACCCTTGGCTCCTCTCCGCGCTCCTCTCCTGGAGTGATCTCATTCTCAGCTCTGTCCTGACCTGCCCCACTCTGGATGAGCTGCGGCGTCAGGGGGAAGAAATTCCTCCAACTGCCTCTCCCGTTTACCACCACTCAAATCCATTCAATCGCTGGAAAAACACACACACACACACACACACACACACACACACACACACACACACACACCTCAACCCTATTAGGACTGCTAGAAGCACTCATGAAAGAATAGTGCCAACAGTGGTGCACCAGCAGCAGTGGCGCAGAGGAGTGGATGTATCCAGGTAGCCAGAGGGTTGTGTTGGCTCTCTGCCTTTTCCAGAGTAGAAAGAGAGGGAGAGAGAGGGAGAGAGAGATAGAGAGAGAGAGAGAGAGAGAGGCAGGGCTGGACAGGCAAGCAGGCACACAGGTAAGCAGGTAGTCCTGGATAGCTCTCTCATTGGTGTATGTGTTTGTGTGTGCAGGTTCCTGCTTGTCCTATGTGGATTTGGGTGTGTTCCTCCCTTCCCTCAGGCTTTGCACTTGGAGGGGTGTGTGGGGGGGTATGAAGTGTGTGTTTGGGGGGTGGTGAGATGTGTGAGTGTGTGTAGGTGTTTGGGGGAGGGGGTTTAGTGTGTGTGTGTGTGCATACTGCAGCCGGCTGGGACATGCTCCTAGGTGAGTCACTCATCAAGCAGAGCTGTGCAGCATGACAGTAGCATTAGCGCTAGTGCTAGCGTGTTTTGGGGTTGGTTTGCATGCGTTACACTACCGCTAGTGCTAGCATGTTTTGGGGTTGGTTTGCATGCGTTACACTAGCGCTAGTGCTAGCGTGTTTTGGGGTTGGTTTGCATGCGTTATCAGAGCCAGCTGGCTGTGCAAACACGCTAGCAGCGCTAGAGATACAGAGCAATAAGGAAGTGTTTAGGTCCTACAGCGCCACAGCAACCCTAAAGTTCTCACGAGTGCCTCAAAGGCAGCATCCTGCCTGGAGACATGGCTGTGTGTGTGTGTGTGAGTGTGAGTGTGTGTTTGTGTGTGTGTGCTTAGAGGGACTGACTGAGTAAATATGCTTGAATGGAAATTAAGAGAATAGCAAATGAACAGTGTGCCTAAGCCACAAGCACACAACTGCACACATGCACACACACACACACACACACACGCACACATGCACACACACACATGCATACAAATACACACACACGCACACAAACACACACACACACGTACACAAACACACACAAACACACACACACACACACACACACACATGCACACACCAAGTTGGCTGTACTAGTACACACACACATACACCAAGCAGGCAGGCAGCTCTTATTAAAAGCTACAGTGCAAAGGCAACAAGGGACACCTTGTGGAATGTCACAGTGTTGTCACGCCTACCCACAAACCCTCTGGTGTGGTGTCACACAAACGCTAACGGTCCCCTGGCAGCCCTGATTCCCCACCACACACACACACACACACACACACACAGTGCTGTGATCACCAGTCCCAACTCTGTGTGTTTGTGTGTGTGAGTGGGTGTGTGTGTGTGTGAGAGAGGGCGTTTTGAGTCCACTGTGGTATTCCCTGTACACATACGACTGTATGGCTCAGATTTCTGCATCATTGTTTAGTTTGCTGATGATACAGCAGCGATCGACCTCATTTGTAATTGCAGTGAGCAGCCTCACTTAAATTAAGGAGACAGACTGGCACTGGTGTCAGGATAACAACCTCCTCCTAAATGTTGCCAAGACAAAGGAGCTGCTGGACTTTGGATTCAATCAGCAGAGAGCCCTTAATATTGATGGATCCCAGGTGGAGAGTTTTAAATATCTTGGTGTCCATATTAATGAACATCTGACATGGACTAGGCACTCTGATTCCCTTGTGAGGAAGGCACATCAGCGTCTTGTCCATCTTAGATGACTTACAGTAAGAAGCTTAAGCTTCCCCTGCATCTGCTTAAGAAATTCTACAGAGACACAACTGAAGGTGTCCTTACAGGGAACATACTATAACCGACACGAGAGCCACCACAAACCTCTCATATGTCACGCTGTACAACTCTCTCTCCCCCTCTCTTTTCTCTGTCTCTCTCTCTCGCTCTTATACATATATTTAATTAAACACACACACACAAACATATACACACACACACACACACACATATATATATATATATATATCTCCTCACAATGGCACTTTGAAAATGGACCCTCCCTATGTTACCATGCAGATTTAAGCCATTCAGTATAAAATATAAACAAACACATGTAAACAAAAACACTCAACAAGCAAGTAAGCACAGCTGGTATCCAGGATCAGTTTGTGGGGCAGAGTGACATGACATCACATGTGGGGCGAGACAAACTAGGAAAATCTCTTTTTTTTGCCTAATTTACTAATAATGATTTTATTTTAACGAAGACAAACAGATCATGTGATATGATTACACACTCAGTGAGCAGAACTGGGAATAAGAGCAAGCTCTCACCGCACACTCCTCGTGTCTGAAGATATCCCTAACACTCCAGAAACACACACTCCCCTCTCCCTGGCTGTTTGTGTTTGTGTGTGTGTGTACTGTATATCCAAGTGTTTATGTGTGTGTATGTGGGTGTGTGAATGCACTAACCTGGATGAGTCAAATGCGGAGGGGAAAAAAGGAACTCAACTGAATCCAAAGCTCACTTCCATAAGCGATCCTCTGCCATGCTCAGTGCTGGCAGACAGCTGTTACAGAAATCCTGCTCCCGCTGTTTTCCCATGCAGGTGTCCCAGTCCCAGCGGCCGCAGGGGCGTGGAAGACTCCGGGTAGAAAAGACCTCCTTGTGTCGTCCACTCCACGCTGAGCTGGGTGAGTGTGTTTCGTCCGCTCCAGGCTGGGCTGGGTCAGTGTGTGCTGTTCACTCCAAGCTGGACTGGGTCAGTGTGTGTTGTTCGCTCCACACTGGTCTGGGTGAGTGTGTGTCGTCAGCTCCACGCTGTTCTCTGGCCGTTCGCACAGGCCTCACCACTCTCCAGGATTTCCGTCTGAGCTGCGGAAACAGACACGTCCCACATACATGTACACCTCTGTGTTTACACACCCACACAAACAGACACACTCAAACACACCCACAGAAACAGACACATTCACACAAACAGACACGTCCTACATAAAGCTCTATGGTTACACACCCACAGAAACAGACACACTCAAACACACCCACAGAAAGACACACACACACTCGCAGCCTTGGAAACACCACGTCGCTGTCGCTATATGTCCCCACTGCCAGACGCAATCAGCCTTAGTGCTCCACCCACCCACATTCCCGCCAACTCACCTGGATTTCACACACAAACACACACACACAAACAAACACACACACACACACACACACAGCAGGCTGCTCTTTGGACTGTGCCCCTTTGATCTAGTAACTGACTAAGAGCCACATTAACCAGGCCCTCAAAATGACTTCCTTAGTTCCATACCTCCATAATGGCATACCTGTACCTCTTGGCCTCTATGTGATGCCAATGGGTGCTGGCATACCTGTACCTCATGCCCTCTATGTGATGCCAATGGGTGCTGGCATACCTGTACCTCATGCCCTCTGTGTGATGCCCATGGGTGCTGGTCTGCTGTACCTGTTCTTCATGCCCTCTATGTGATGCCAATGGGTGCTGGCATGCCTGGTCTTCATGCCCTCTATGGCATGCCTATTGGTGTCTCCCCATGTTATGCATGTTGTTATATGTGTAGTCGTATCTTTCTTGAAAAAGTGTGGTATCTTGTGCTAATGCATTGTCCACCCGTCGTTATAGTAGCAGCAGCAGTAGTAGCAATAGTAATAGTAGTAACAGTAGTATCAGCAGCAGTACTAGTAGTAGTAGCAGTAGCAGTAGTAGTAGTAGTAGCAGTAGCTGTAGTAGTAGTAGTAGTAGTTGTTGTGCACTTTGTCACTTTTTTGAAAAATGGCCGCCATATTGAATTTTGGGCCAAATCTGAGAAGGCCCCAAAGTTCTAATCTCTTCCAATAGGCCTACTGGTCAGAAATCCACAGAGAAAACTTTGACAGGAAAATAGGCCTAATTTTTTCCAGCAGTTGACCTGTCTATAAGGGGTGAGCTGCAGGATCAAATCAAATAGCTTTCAAATCAGCCTGGTTTTTCCCAAGCTACTTGGAGAAGCACAAAACTTCTTTCTTCATCTTACTAGGGTGTGATAAACATTGCCATGCCGCCCTCCTATAAACACTAATTGGCTTTGACTACTCGGACACAGTCCAGTCCAGTATCCTTAATGGCCAGTAGAGGGCCTCAAAGACCAGACAGTCTCAGATCATGAATGTCTTTACTCAACTGTCATCAGATTTTTTAACCTCTTTAGTGGAAAAAAGACAACCTTTCATGATTATTTCAGTGGTGGTTCAAACATGTTTGTTTTATGAAACACCATAATTGTCATTAGGCCTATTCTTAGGAGATTTGCACTGTGGTAGCTTTTACATACATGTAGTTTTATGAATTTTCATTGATACATTGACATTCTGTGGGATATGTTTAGACTTGCTACCAAGTCATGGAAAAGAGTTGATTAAAATGTGTACAAAACCTGTTACTCAGGGGGAAATCTCCTTCAGTATTTTTCATTTAATGCGTCCTCAGCTGAAGTTCAGTTTCTCCGGCTCTGTCTCAGGTGTGTCTCCTCCAGCCTCTCTGGTCATCAGACCCAACAGAACTCAGCTGTTTGGATCTGAGTGTCTCTCTGAGCTGTGAGGTTGACTGCAAATGATCGTAAGTATGACAGATCAAATGTGATCAATGTGGATGAAATAGCAAAAATTATGAATGTGTTTATTTGTTTAAAGTTTGGTATGTATTTTAATTACGCATGCCACCCCAGGGGCACAGAGCATGAGATGTGACGCTGAGTCCAAAGGGCACTCACGCGTTTACCATTGATATCATTTGTAAGTACAGATGGAAATGTGTTCATTTGTTTAGAACTTGTATGTGCTTTGCCATTTAAAGTGATCACACACTTTTTAAAAACCAAAACTTTTATCTACTCAAGAAGGGAGTGTGACGGTTATCTTCTGTGCTTGTGACTACCATTCAAAGTTCTATTTGCTCTGCATCCTAAAGAATAATGAATTAATCTTCCAGGCACTGAACATTCAGCTGTGGCGAGGTTTTCTTTAGGAAAGTTCCTTATGATCTCAAAGAAATGTCACACAGATCCACAAAGTAGACTATAGTTCTAGAAATAGGCTGCACAGTATTCTATATGGCCACTAGATGGTAGCAGCAGCTTAGAGGTGTA
>JAVQKI010331479.1:0-12281 GCA_036025975.1 Nematalosa erebi
CTGTAAATTTTGCAATGACTTTCAAAGTTCACACCTGGATGTCTTGCTGCTGTTGTTGATGTATTTTTCTTAAGTAACTCCTTGTTCAAAATGATGATTTATCTATATTAGTTTTTTCCCCACACAGGCAAATCTGACACTGTTAAAAGGAAACCCAACACTAGCAGGGAAAAAACATTATTTGCTTAGTTTGAACTTTATTATCTGCACAAAGCAAGGTGTCGACGCAGCGACCTGGTGACTCGCTCAGCTGAGCAGTATTCACAAATACTCGCATTTAAAAAAAGCCCCTGTCTTATAATGTGGACGAGGGGATTTATTTGCATGTAAACAGGAGGGAGCGCCTGCATATAAATGCAAGGCAATCACCTACAGGAGACAGAGTTACAAATTAAACATGAGAGTGGACTGCCCGTGCAAAGGTTATCCTTCATTCTGCAGCGGTGCAGAAAAC
Organism: Nematalosa erebi; assembly: GCA_036025975.1. Lineage (NCBI taxonomy): Eukaryota > Metazoa > Chordata > Actinopteri > Clupeiformes > Clupeidae > Nematalosa > Nematalosa erebi. Next base: position 455 of record JAVQKI010331479.1, read on the forward strand.
ACCTCAGAGCCAAGGGCGTTCTCTCCCTCTCTCTCTCTCTCTCTCTCCCTCACTCACTTTTTCTCTCACTCTCTCCCCACACTTTTAATTCTGCCATTAAACACGCCAATGTCATCGTTCCCTGACAATCTTTCATTAAGCAAAAATAGGGGGAGAAGAGAGAGACATACACAGAGGAGACACACGTCACTCTCAAAGGCCTCTGCTATATGTGTGCATTGCAAAATACAGGCAGAATGTAGCGTGTGTAGTGTGTGTGTGTGTGTGTGTGTGTGTGTGTGTGTGTGTGTGTGTATGTGTGTGTAGAGGATTGCATACATATAATGCTATAAAATATAGGCCCTAACAAATCTTTGCAAGCGGCCCCATAAACACCACACGTTAAATTTTACACATCAATATTTAACACAGCGGGGGTCTGCGCGGATATTTAAATGGATGCATGACACAGTGGTGAGCGCTGTGCACCGGGGGTGACAGAAGTCGTTTGCCTAGCGCTCGCCCAACAATGTGAGACAGGCGGGGAAGGCAGCGACGCAACACGTGAACTCTTCAGCGCTAATACGGCTCCAGTTAAACATACAGTGGGTAATGGTGCATCACATGGCAACAGACAAGTGGCCAGTGGAATTCCAGGGAGCTGTAACTGGGTGAGGGTGGCAGAGGACTGCCGGCGCACTGGAGGTCCTGACGACACCAGGGGTTGAAAGTGTGGCTAATTTTACAGGTTAGTGACAGAGCAGAAAGGCAGTGGGGAGGGGGTATGGCTCCCAAATGGGGAGTTGCTGAGAGCATTCCACAGGGGGCGCATGAACAACTGAAAGTGTGTGAGAGACAGGGAGTGAGGGAGGAAGGGGGAGGGAGGGAGAGAGAGAGAGAGAGAGAGAGAGAGACAGAATGGGTGAGAGATAGAGAGTGAGAGAGAGGGAGAGAGAGAATGAGTGAGAGAGAGGGAGAGAGAGAATGAATGAGAGAGAGGGAATGAGGGAGAGAGAGAGAGAAAGAGAAAGAGAGAGAGCACATTAAGAAGAGAGAGACTGTCAGTGACCTTCATATTGGAGATTACCAAATAAACATCTAGCCTGACTAATGCAGAATGGCTGCAAGTGGCTGGGGTGGGGTGGGCATGACTCTCGTCCCATTTCCCCTAAATGCCGTCAGAGACTCAACAACAGGCCGAGGGAATCAAGGCAAACAACCAGACAATGGCCTTCTCACTGTCGTAGGAGGGGACCTATCTCTGTCAACGGACTCTGAGGGCATAAATTGTGTGGGTGCCTCTGGTGAAACAGGCAGGTATCAGGATTGGGCAGAATGAAGCGGTAACCCAGAGCAAAGGCGAGACGGCCAGACAAGAGGATCCATCACCCACTGACCACACTTGGGACAAACAGCAGGGGAAGCTGGTAACAAACAAGAGAAATGAAGGCACATTAATAATAAAAAAAAAACAAAACAAAACAAAGACAGCTAGAAGAAACAAAAGTCGCTTCCCTAAACTCCAAGTTTTAATGCGTTTAGGCCCTCGGTGCCGAAATGCCCTTCCGCAGACACCGCGGCGGAATAACAAACATCTCGGCTGCCCAGGATGGGTAGACGAGGACAAAAGATGCAGCATTAAATGTTTATTTTGCACATATATTATAAATAACGGGCCTGGCGATTCCCTGCTGTTGTCTGCCGTCAGACTCACCAGGGTCTGAGAGCTTGGATAATGAGCTCATGCATTGTGGGGTCTAAATAAAGCCTCCAGGCTCTCACAGGCAAGAAAAAGCTTTTCCTTTAGCCTCTTCGGCAACTCTCTCTCACAGGCATGGGGATGGATGTTTTTCAGCACGCGGCTCCCTTAAGTTAACATAATTGTGTAATTATAATCTCATTCAAAAAGATACCCTTCATTTGCTTTAATGTTCCCATTAAGCCAGCTCTGAACAAAGTCTCTCACTCTCTCTCTCTCTCTCAAACACACATACACACACACACACACACACACACACACACACACACACACACATACACGTGTGTTCACACACACAAGTCAAAAGGAAGAACAAATCACATTCAAATGTGGAATTTCCCCTCTGAAGTTGGACCTGGGCCTGTATACTTGCATGGCATGAAATTACTTTATTCAAGTTATTGGAGGCTTGATCACGTCAGGTTAGGCCAAATAGAACACAGATGATAGCACCCCTGCCAGTCGCTGGTGAAAATGTTAAGGAGTGTCACACTCCCTAAAAATCCGCTCAACTGAAACAAACTGAGTAACCGACAGACCTACCTGAAGACTTTTTAGCTTTTAAAAAAAAAAAAAAAAACGACACATCATCAAAGCATCGTAACCCACAGGTATGAGAGGGGAAATGAAAACAAGGAGTCCGTTTTGAAAACAAATTCTTGCAGAGTCACACTGAAACAGGAGACGACTCCAGCAAGGCCTGATAAGGAGTTAAGCAATTCAGACAGCCGGAGCGTCGGCCTATGTCCTGACAAGAGCTTCTCAGAGTTTAAAACAACAGCAACGGGTCAACATGGGAGGCCTGTTGGGAGACAGTCTCAAAGCCTTTTTCTCTCCCAAATCCTCCCGTTCTCCAGACACACTCAAAACAGAAGGAGGTCTCCCCCGATGCACAGTAAAAAATGTGATTAAGGGAGTGTGGGGGTGGGAAAAAAGAAAAGCAAGAAAGAAGAGAGGAGAGGAGGAGAAGAGGAGGAGGAGGAGGGTCAGATGGGTGAAAAACTGTGCCGTGAGCAGTTCTGTTCGGCTACTTTGCAGAATTCGCACGGCTCGCTCTCCAGGTAACATCTGCCACTCTCGGTGCGCAGATGTTCCTCTACACGGGCTCCAAGTCGATGCTCAATTTTTAACTCTACATTTGAGGTCTCAACGCACGCCATGGAGACATCAAACTTTTTTTTTTTTTTGTCTTCTACACACAACAACCAAACGACTGGTTGAGACGTTGCAAGACTCTCTGATTGCAAAATATGACAGATCTGATCTCGGAGCACAAGTGGTCAGGGCAAGTGAATCATGGGGCCACGCTCATCGGGAACACAGTTTCTGCGAGGCAGTCTCTGGTGGCAACGACACTGTCATCTCCACTCTACCCTTTAAAGATATTATCGCATTTCATTTGCATAATCTGCACAATTTAAAAAAAAGAGAGACTTCTAATTACCAAGAGCGTATCGCCGACTAACTCAAGGCTCCTAAAATGCATTCCCCAATCTTTTTCACTTTCACCATCCAAACCCCAACAGACGATGTCACACTTCCCTGTGAAATTAATTCCAGGGAATATGGAAATAAGAAGAGTAGGTCTACATAATGGCAACACGCACACACTCACACACACACACACACACGCACACACTCACACACACATACAAACACGCACACACTCACACACACATACAAACACGCACGCGCGCACACACACACACACACACACACACACACACAAAAAAATTTAACAGGAAATAAATAAAGGCAACCTTACCTAGGAAGAAGACGAAAAAGGTTTCATTATTCGGTGGATCTGCATTAAAATGATAACGGCGACAGGAGAGGAAAATTAAAATTGGCATCAACCTGTGCGAGCTGTCACAGGCAACAGCCAAGTCCCGCAGAGACCCTCGCTGTATGGCCTTCACTCAGAATATGAGGTTATTATTTCGACGATAAACATAGCATGTTCTTCAAGATTATGCTGATGCTGGCTAGCAGAATACGACAATCAAAAAAAGTAAACAAAACACCACTCCTCTGCATTTATTCATCTTGCCATGCAACTGCTTCTTGGGACATATGGGTTTGATGAAACATCTCTCTAACACAAGCACAGAGATGTGTTTTTACATGTGAGGAAATGGCAAGCAATTATCCTCGAGTAATATAACCCTGTGTAACCTTAAACAACACAGATTTTCTTAATGTTGGGGGAATTTGCATTTATAATGAGAAGAAATTAAGGCTCCAGAGGAAACTCCACATCTACCGCAAACAAAAAAAGGGACCTAGCAAAGGAATTTTTAATTTGTCTTCAGCATCAGTTAAAATGCCCCAAAGAGTACAAAACCCTGATGTGAAGAAATTAGTTGCAGTGTGATTTTTCAGGACTCTTTTGCACAGCTGTGGACTTCATTATGCTCTAAATTTAAATTCAATGAGCGACATGGAATGGGTTTAAAAGCTCATCCAATCTACATGGTCAAAGCGTATTTCCCTTCAAAGTTTCTTTCTCATGTCTTGTCTGAAACTTTCAGTTGCTCGTATGTCTAAATAGAAGACTATGGAAGTACCGTGTTGCACCAAGAGGATGATACAAGGATATGGTGCAAGAGGGTTTAACCGATACCGTGATACACAAGGCAACAAACACCAAAAAAGAAGAAATGAAAAATCCTCACACAAAGGCAGTCATACATTCACATTGTGCCTAGTTCCTGAGGAATTCAATTAAAGAAACACATGCCCTCATGTTTGTGGGCCACAGACAGACAATGAAGCAATTTGTATTCAGCTGTGATGAATAAAATGGAATCTCTCACATTTGCCCTAATTTCTACTTTTTGTGAGAGCCACTTTAAATCCAGAGACCTAGGTTTGCCCCAGGCATACCCCAGGCTAAGTGTAAATGACAATTTAGGAGCCATGAACACGATTTGTAACATCCACAGATTGAATACAGCTCACATCACTTTAAAACTGAGGGCAAAAACAAGAGGGGGGAAGGGGATTAAAAAAAAAAAAAAGTTGGTCGACGGCAGCACTCACAAGCTACTTAGCGCAGAGTCAGAAGTCACGCTTCTGAGAGTCTATGAGCAATGGAACATTTAACCAGTTTTCCAGTGTGTGGCTGTCGGCTAACTGTGGATTTAAAGATTAGATGACAAACCTTTGCCACTGAAGGCTGTTCCAATTCAGACACATTCCAGGGCACTTACAGTAATGCTGCTAAACTACTTTTCTCGTGAGGCAATACATGAGATACCAGCTGCAGGGGACACATCCAGTCTTTTCCAATTCTTATCCTGACAAATGAGTAGGCGAGAGCAAAAATTAAATGAATTGACCCAAGCTAAGCACTAAAGGCAGACAGAGATCTGCTATTTATATTAACCTGCATAATCCATTGGTACTGGAGTGCTTGTGGTTGATTAAACATTATAGGGAACAGAAACCATGGGTTTAAAGGACCTATTCCTCCTACTCCCCACCCCTTCTTAATATCAGTCAGCCAATAAGGGTCCAGCAGGACAGGTGACCTACTGGTGGAGAGTCCAGGGGGCTTGGGTCTCCTGCACTGACCTTAGGGCTCTTTTCCATACACAGAACTGGGCCAGTCTGGGCCTCCGAGGGCAGTTTCGTTTAATAATGGGGAAATATAGGGCATTCTCCACTGCTGATTCCAAAAGCTTTCAAAGAACAGACTGCCTGACCAGCAGCCTGCCATTGTTTGTTGTGATGTAACGTAGTGGTGTTTTTGTTTGTTTGTTTGTTTTATTGGTTGTTTGTTTGTTAAAGTGGAATAAATACATACAAGTGTTTGAGGGCGTTTGTCCTAGGCTATGCATTACTAGCACAGACAAACGCACAGAAATAAATAAATTAATAAGTAAATAAATGCCTGCTGCTCTCTCAGTGTTCCGCTGAGAATCCCTCACACCTACCGTAAACAAATGAGGGGCGTCAATCAGTGCAAACCCCAGGAGCGCCATCTTGGTCTCTGTGGTGGAATACATAACCACGACAGGTACACCTGGCTGAGGCATATGCCAGAGTCACACAGCCAGAGACAACTCCAAAGGAGGCTGCCATGGAGACCACAGATCTACACTGGCACCAGGGCTGCCCTTCATGTGTACCTTACACTGCTTATTAAACACAGTTCCTGCATTTCCAGATCATTCTTTCATGAGGTAGGCTAGGGCAACGGCTGTCTAAAAATCTGAGCCAATTGTATCTAACACGATGCTATCTTTAAAGGGTGGAATAATCACACCATAAGTGCAAATCTGGAATATTATTTAGCCACTCGTAAGCGCACTGGCTGTGGCCCATTCCCACTGGTGAAAGCAGCCGCAGATCTCATACAATAACAGACCAAGACTGGAGGCAGAGTCAATAGCAAGATGCACCGCGGTATCCATGCAGTTAGAGTGGTCTTTTAGTCTAAATGCAATCTTATTGAGTCGGATGATAATGGATGCCTCCAGTCCACAGGCGATATCAGATGGAGGGTTTTCATCCTTGAGCCTATCGCAGGCAGCCGAGAGAGACAAACAAGAGTGCCATCGTCTACGCACGGCGCCTGCACAGCTCAAAAAGGAGCTCGGCAAAAACAGCAGGTCACTGGCAAACAACCTTCATGCTTCGTACTATCGGAAAAAGAGAAGAAGCTAAAAATGTAAACACAGAGAGACACTCACACTCACTCACACACACACACACACACACACACACAAAGCTAACACAAAAGCGCAGAGAATGCACACTCTGTTATCAGATCTTTGCACAAAACTCCTTTCTCTTTTTCATTTCCTCATAAGAGAGCCACAAAGTCATCTGCCACACATAACCTCTGTATCCGGCCACTGTCTCTTGCTATTAAATAAAAGACTATCACAGGCCATGATAAAGACTGCTGTTGAGGACAAAGTCATCTCAGTTGCAAATGCGAGAACACTGCACACTTTTGACTCAATTTAATAATCTGAATGGACAGATGGGTGAAGAGGAAGTATACTTCTTTGCGTCTTAATTGAATAAACTGTGCCCATACACAGCCCTGTAAAACGATGTTAATCTGACCGTTAAAAAACCCCAATTAGAGACGGAACACAGGGTCGAAAAACAGAGAACGGATTCAACCCCATTCTGAGAAGCACCTGAGAATCATTGCGGCTCACACGAAACGCACAAAGCAGAACATACAGCTGAGCCTCTGTGCTTAGAGTCGTGCGAGGACTGAGAGAGAGAGAGACACAGAAAGAGAGAGAGAGAGAGACAGAGAAAGAGAGAAAAGGAACACAGAGAGAGAGGGAGAGAAGGAAGAGAGAGACGCTTGGGAAACTCATCAGACTATTTTTATTTTGATGAATGTGCGGAGAAAATAACTAATTTCCTGTCTGCCTTTGAGCTATCTTCACACAAAAAAAAGAACACCTCTCTCTCTCTTTGCAAAATGAACACCTCTATCATCCCTCCCTCCAGTCCCACCCCAGCACCTCCGCACCCCAGCCCCCCCACAACCCTCAGTTTGCACATCTCCTGATCTCTGCACTCTGGCTGATACCTCCATCTTGAGGGATTTTAAGATGTGAAACGTCCCCGGTTGCAAAACACCGGCAAGCACTCAGTGGTCCCCCAAAAAAAAGCTATAAATGTTCATGTTGAAATAGGGGCTACATTTATTGCGCATCATATTTCACACGTAATTGCTGCTCTAGGAGGCTACTGTAAGCAGTGCTGCTTGAATGGATCCATGCTGTGCTTTCTGTAATATGCTTCTCTAGCTTCAACTAATCCTGGCATAGGCAAGCAGAGGGCTGCAGAATAACTATGAATTTAATATGATAGTGTGTCTGATATCTATAATATGTCATCATTTTTCATAGCCAGATATGGCTGTTTGGAATTATACAATGCTACAGTCAAAATGTTTAATATTTAGACAAGTCTTAGACTAGCTCTACACGCAAAGAGATAAAGACTGAATATCAGTGTGGTACACTTGTAGATATTGACAGTGCAGACACTGCTGTCACAAACCAACTTACTACACAACTGAAGTGGTTTGTTGAAAGAGACTGAGGTAAGGCAAGATGTCAGCTTTGGTTAGACAACACTAGAGTCTAGCCAAGCCTGTACAGTTTATCTGCTGCTGCTAAAACAAGTGGAAAGGTTACCTAAATAGCAGCGAAATCATTACCAAGTAGGAACACTTGTTCTGCATCAGTGGCCACAGAAACCTTACAGTTATTTGGAAACGCGGAAGTGTTTGCGCTTTTCACTCTGCTGCTCTGTGATGAGTGAGTCTACCCATAATGCATCTCCTCTCAGTGCTTCGGTTAGCCTGTGCTCAGCGTAGGCCACATGATAAACCCTCAGAAAATCCCAGCATTGAGCACTTCCTTAATGATTGCTCTTTCCAGAGTGAACAAAAAAAATAAATTAAAAAAAATCACATATGGTCTTTTCCACCACAGACAGCAGTTTGCACCGCAAAATAGCAGTAATGTCTGCATTATTTCCGACGCTTGCATTTCCCCTCGGTATTACATCTGTTTTTTCTTTGTCTCTTTTTTTTAAGTTTGTTTGTTCCTCGTCAGGCATGAGTGGGTTGTTTTGAAACGGGTGTGAAACAGTGCACCTTCCACCAGAGAAATACTGCTAATGGAAAATGCTCCATGTGGCTCCTGTTACCGCACCTTCCCAATGCACTCTGAAAAGCAGCGTGCAGCACGGCCTGAAAAACAGCCAGGAGTCGATGGTGCCGTGTCCTGCCCGTCACATGACCTGCACACCTTCAGCACGTATCTAAAGAACACACAACTACAAGGTGGGGAAGAGGGACGCATCTGCCTAAAGGCCAGTTTATAGTCGTCCGACTCCATCAATACACAAACACCTTAACCCTCAAAGTCAGCCCAAGTCCCCTCCAATTAACCAAATCCAGGTCACCTGGAGAGGCTTTTCCACTGGGCCTACACAGGAGCTCTGTCCTGCACAGAACTGTGAGAATTTGGCTGCAGCGGGACAATTCATGGGGCCTACACAGGCCTGCTCTTCATGTCAGAGAAAAGACAAGAGGCTCCTAATGAAACAAAGAACTGCCTGTTAAAATATTTGCCACACACAGTGAGAAAAGACCACCCTGAGGAGCACAATGGGCTGAACACAACCGGTAAACACCAAATTAACCGACAACTGCCAGAGCCACTGAACAGGACTGGTAAACACCAAATCCAGTACCAATAACAGAGAGAGCCACTGAGACCATGAAGACGGATGGTCGGATGCACAGAGCTCTGACGCGATGAAGAAACAGAAGGGGGCCGGCACCATAAAGCAGAGAACGAGTTCAGCTCGCTGGCAGGTTAATCGGACTGTAAAAGCTGTTAACTACTCCACAGAAGAGTGTGAGGGGGAGCTAGGTTGCAGCTTCAGTAGGCAGGGCCACTGTCCACGTTTATGGCCGCGGAAAATACAGACATTGGCAGGGTGAAACAGTGCAGGTAGCACAGGCATACTTTTACTTGAGCACCATAATAAAGCTGTCCTTGAGGAAGCTGATGCCTTGATTCCTCTGCTGTTTTTGTTGTCGCTGTTAGTTTTTTACACCCCTCGGGCGATTTTGAATAACATTATAATGATAAACACAAGAGGGCTTTTATGTTGCTAGGGGAGGAAGAAGAAAGCAGTAATTTTTTTTTTCTTTTTTTCTTGTTTTTTTTTTTTTTTAAATAAAAAAAATATGCGATGATGGAAATACAGACTTTAACATTTGAAACACGTTTGCAAAAGCGGAAGGAGTGGCTTGAACATCTGTTGAAATAATCCAGTTTGAAGGTTGCTTGAAAAAAAAAAAACTGCAGAAAAAACAAGCAGTGCATCCTGAAACCTAATGCGCTTCACTGCAATGACGGCCATTTCCTCCACACATTAGTAAAATATGACATACTTTCAAAACGTCCGACCATTCATTACATTCATAGGATCTTTTCTCGCACAAGAAAAAATGACAGCATATGACAGCTATTCTCTAACCAAGTAGGAGCAAATTCCGCTGGTCAAAACAATAATAGGACGGCTGTCTCTCCCTGAAGACAAAGCAGACCGGCAAGAGCGACCTAACACCTTTTACCAAATTAAACTGCATCTGGCTTGAATGACAATTTCTACAATCAAATTAATTGTGAGGCCTTTGTGATGAGCACTGAAGAAAAGCTTTTTCTCTCCTTTTCTTTCCTCTCCTCGCTTTTTTTCTTTTCCTCCCAAGACGGTCCTCAACCCAAACATTTTCCCCCTGAATATACAGGCCGCGAAAGATACAATATTCATTTTGGTGCAGGAGAACAGCCCATGCATAACAATGAGCCCCACTAATGAAATCAACCATCAACCTGCAATACATACATATTAAAACCAGGACCTCAGTGTCACTTGCTTTTTAGCGTCATTTGTTCTTCTCCTACACCTTTTTTCTCCATGACCTTTCAATATTTTTGTCTTACCAAGAATTCATCCTCAGCAAAGACTTACGATTGTGCATTGTCGTGCTGTTCTTCAAGACATATGTCTGTAATATCTCGTGTCAAAATGCTGGGCAGATCATCACTAATTCTATTCACAGACACCCTTGCTGAAGAGTATGGCTTTTTTCATGGATTACAAGCGACAAAAAAGCGTGCCATTCCAGTGATGCCAGATATCACGGCCCTAATCCTACAGTAATCATCGCTCAAAGTCTGGCTGTTTACCCTCTGCCTAAACACTTAAACTTGCTCCACTCGCTGTCGTCTGTAACAGAGTGCTCAAGTCATTAAAGGTAATCCATTACAAATCTTGTTTAACGATCAGGGGAGTTTAGGCAAATTAATTATCCTAATTGTTCGACAGGACAGGATAAATACAGTTGAGTAAACTCTCAAAATAGGATTTTCACATGGTTTCAGGAGCCAGAAAGTGCTTCCGTTGACAGTTTTGTTTTTGTATAAACACACCTTGTGTATTTGGTTTAAATATGGAGTAGAGGAGAACGGTGACGCTTTCCACTAAACAAACAGTAGGCCTCCACCTCTAAGAAATAAAAACACAGCACTGAGCCAAACCAGATTGACTGCAGTACAGCAATCATATGTTTAATCTGGGGGAAAAAAACGTTGAGTTGCGTCAGCAAACAGTTGTTGTGATACACTGCCCGGAAAAGGAGAAGAGAAAGGAAAGGAAAGAAGACCAGACGACAGCAAACACCTTCCCCCCTCTTTTTACCGCACACACACACACACACACACACATACACAACTGGGCATGAAGCAGTTCCCTGCCACCCCATACATTCCTCCCCCATGAAAATGGGCATTTTGATCCTTTTCCACATTCCTTGTAAACAATGGGAGAGGGATAATTGATCAAAGTGTGCCGGGGATCCCTGTGAGGAGGGGAAGGTCACCGCCCGCGCGCCGCGCTGATAGGGGGAGAGGCGTGTGGATGTTCCCGAGCTGCCATTTTTCTTCCCTGACAAAGACTCCATCTGCCACCGAGCCATTTGCAGCCGCCGAGTCAGAATATCAATGATTTCCAACCATTCTGCAAGTCTGCGTTCACCTTGGCGTCACCTCTAACAGACGTCTGAGAGCTGACGGCACAGATCCTCTCTCTCTCTCTCTCTCTCTCTCTCTCTCTCTCCATCTCTCTTTTTCCTCTTCCCTCCCTCACTCTCTTCTCTCTATAGGCACCGCAGGGCTGCCAGCCCGGCCCTCATCCAGCTAAGTGGCATTTATGCAGCTCCTGGAAGGATAGCTTTTTATCTGCACTGATATTATTGGAAGCATTTCGATCCGTGGGACAGGGGAGGCTGCGGCATTTCCACAGCGTTTCTTTCAAGACGCGGTGCTGGACTCCAAGAGAGGACTAAGGGGACGACAAGGAATTAAAAAGGCGGGACATATTGAACGGGCAAAAAGAGCAGGCAGTAGAGGCAAATGATCGCTAGTTTTGTGGCGTGTCAAGTGTGTTAAAGACCTTGCACCCGGGTGCTTGAAAGGGCCTGGTGTGTATTCTGAACCCCCAGGGGGGGGGGGGGGGGGGGGGGGGGGG
>JAVQKI010331695.1:0-12529 GCA_036025975.1 Nematalosa erebi
ATAAACAAAAATGAAAAGGGAAATAGTTGAAAATTTGGCATTTTTCAAGCCTTCAAAAATGCACAATTTATTTTCTGATTGACATTCTGAATTTATGAACATTTGCCTTTCTCTGGGAATAAACTAAATCTTTGTTGTTTTTTGCTTGGGGTTGACAAATACTATCAGCAGCAGTTGCACAAACAGCTGTCATGTATTAAATGAGCCCACGCATGCATTGTTTTATTCTCAATCAAGGCCTGTAATGGAGCAGAGCAGAATGTTGGATGGTGTGCGTAGCCTGCATTAAATTGATGTCTTAGTCTTTCCTATCTCAGCAGTTCTTAATGCATCAATGTGTTTCTGAAATACATCAGTAACTAGGTCTTTATTCATGACAGCATATGTGGAAAAAAAGACCATAACACACACATACACACTCATCCACACACACCCGCACACAAACCCATACACGCACATGCACACACATACACACACACACACACACACACACACACACACACACACACATTCATGCATGCCAGTATACCATAGCAACATACACAGTCAGTGGTTACGAAACATTTGGCAAGCGCACACATAAACACATTCACACACCAGCTAGCACACACACATACACACACACACACACACACACTGTTTGCTGCAAGCTGCTAGCAGTGCTTATGAAACAGAAGGGGGCATGCAGGAGGCTGAGGTAGGGACTCCCTAGGGCAGCTCAGGTCTATTCTTACACCACCACCACACACACACGCGCACACACACACACACACACACACACACACACATACACACACACACACACACACTCTCACACACTGTCTGTCAGCACACCCAGCACTCAAAGCAACACACACTCTCTCCCTCACTCTCTCTTTATCTGTCTGGGAGAAACCAGACAACAGGACGGCACTGTCTATACATGTCAGCTGACGTTAATGGTGGCCACAGGGCAATAGCTGGAGCCCATGTTTCGAGACGTCCTCTTTCATCCATACTGTAGAGAGGCAGTGGAGGCACAGAGCAGTAGGGTTCTGTAATGCAGCTCTCTCACTGATGTATGTTTTATGCACAGATGGCTTTAAGCTGGGCTATAGAGAATGAATGCAGTCAGCTCCGAGACTAATTGACTTTGACTGGAGGAGCCCTCGACATCACATCTGGCTTCCTGCACATTATCTCAGCATTTCTATTCTGTGACGCACATTTGATCTGAAAGTGCATTAGTTACACAGCTATGACATCTTTATACATTGATATTGTCTATGCGTATGAGTAAAGGTATTTGATTGGCTCTGATGTTTGTCTGAACAACATGCCAGGTGTTGTGCCCAGCTCAGTGTTCTACTGCCCCGGTTGTTCTGTTCTGGTTTGGTGTGATATTCCGAGAGAGAGAGACAGGTGGGGCGACGGACTGGTCTTAGGTGGTCTACTCCTCGGGGTGCAGTGGGAGTCGCACGGCCTGTGTTTGTTGTGATGGACAGGGAAGAGGCTCCGGTGAGTCAGGGAGTGAGGAAGGAAGCGCAGGGAGGGATGAGGGGGAGAGGGAAGTGGGGGTGGGGGAGAGATGCTGGGTTGTCCCTGGTGATGCAGGAACACACAGAGCCTCAGAGGAGAGAGGTGTCAGCGCAGGGGAGGGAGGGAAAATGACAATCCTGCCTACTCTTACTCATATGGTGTGTGTGTGTGTGTGTGTGTGTGTGTGTGTGTGTGTGTGTGTGTGTGTGTGTGTGTGTGCGTGCGCGTGTGTGTGTGTGCACGCATGTGTCTGTCTGTGTATGTGGATCTGTCTGTCTGTCTGGTGTATTACTCAATAATTTGAGAGTATGTACCTCTCCTCACTGAATATGACAGCAGCTTAAGATCTCAATACAGTAGTTAGTTTGTTTTTATTTTTATACCAGTACTGTATGCCTCATGTTGTGAAGTTAATATCCATAGACATGGGCATGGACGTTGTTAGGTCCATTTTATAGGGGCTCATGTCCCCTCAAAATATCCCTAAGGCCCTCCAATGCTGGCCTGATTCACCTAAGTGCAAGAAAATTTTCTTCTGTTCTTCTCGGTTAAATGGCTGGCAGAATCGCATAGACTTATTTAGGCTGTTGTGATTATAAAATAGATGGAAAGAGAGAACAGAATAGGCCAATCTGGAAGATATAGGAGAGGAAAGGCAGGGGGTTTCAGACAGGGCAGGGAGAGAGAATAAGTCAAATAACAGGCCCAATGAATGCTCTATTAGTAATGAGAAATAAATGAATGTAGCGTATTTAAAGGAGAAATCCAGGGCCGTGTTGTTCGAGGTCACCGAGTGCTGTCTGTAGGAAAAAGGATCAGGAAATGAACAAACCAGCAGCCAACAGTCACTGGATGATGCATAGGAAAATGAAGCTGAATGTAAGCTGCTGTGTCCCATTCAGTGTTAGCTGCAGGTTCACTATTATGCATGTTGTATTAAATTTCCTACCAACAGCACTCAATGATCTTAAACAACAGGGCTATGGATCGATTCACACCGGAATTCTCCTTTAAGTATGACTATAATTTTCCAAAGGGCAAATTTGACAAAGGGCTAAGCCTGTCTTTCAAAGCTACAGTAGATGTGACATCCCAGGACATGGGAGTTTGTATTGCATGTCTGGGTAGAGGAAACAGGGAAACCTGACTCAGATGGCCTACATTGCTTGTTCTAAAAACAGCCTTTTTTTTACAGAAAGCTTGTCAGTCCAGAGTCCCCTAAGGACTTACTCTAGTACCTTGCCCTTTGCGATTAATCAATAAACAAGAGGAACATACTACACACACAAACAAAATGGCAGCCAAAGACCTCAGAGAAAATTGTCAGTTCATATACTTACATAAGCAAGTTTGAAGACAAAATAAAGCAGCAGTGTTCTGTTTGAAAAGCAGTGAGATGGCTAAATTAGATGACATTATCAGCTAAATATGTTGAAGTGGCAGATGGTCAGTAGCTCACTGTGATCCTAACAAAAGAAAAGAAGCATTTTACATTACCATGGAAAATATAAAAGATTTCATGGTTTCTGAACAGCTTTGAACAGATGGTTAGGCCATCTTGTACCAGAAATCGGTTGATTTCTTTGCCTGACCTCTTCGGAAAAGCTGCACAGGAAATGCTCATTTATTATGTGTCCCCAGGGAAACCAGAGGCACCTTTGGCTGGCCAGGGATCTAATTTCACACTATTGATCAGTGGAGGACTGCTCCCAAGATGGCTCCTCTTCAGGGCATGGAAATGTGTCTCACAGTAGTGGGAGGATAGCGGCCTGAAGCCTTCGCTTGTAAACACCTTTTTTGGATTTGTGTGTTTTTTTGGGGGCCATTCCTGTGAAATCTCACGGGTGAATTTATGGTGTTGGGGATCTGTTTTTGTGAGAGTGGGACTCAGTGTGGAGCTTGTTGGTGTCATACTGTGCTAGGTGTTACACAACATTCCTGATATTTTATTTTCTTCTTGTACCCACACCCCTCTTCCCTTTACTGATTCTCTTTACCTCAGAGAATGCCCTCTCACTGTCAGTCACCTTGTCCCACCTGCCTCTGTTTCATCTTTTTATTCTTCTTTAGAGAGAGAGAGAGAGAGAGAGAGAGAGAGAGAGAGAGATGGAGAAGACAAAGAGAAGGTGTTTGTGTGTAGCTCTGGCCATCCCTGTCCCATTAGCCTCTGCCTCCTTGGGTGGACATTCCCTGAGGGTGTGATGACCAAAATGGTCATGGAATGCTGCGCTCTCTCCAAATGAGCTAACTCCTTTATCACTGGCTGCCAGCGCAATGCCTTTTGGGGGTTTGCTTTGTCTTCATTTTGCCAGTTGCACTCCCATCGCACTGAGGACTGACTTTTAGCTCCATTCTCTTCTGATAGATTTAATTGAAAATCTAATCTGTGTTTACAGTTTACACCATTTTGCACCAAGTCATTTCAGGCCACTGCAAGCCACACTGTAGCAGTGTACAAACAACTTGCTAATGCAATTGCCGTCAAGAGTGTTAATTAACAATTAGTCACGTATTCAATGCATCATTTAGTTCTCCCAAGGAGTTGTTATTATGGGAACCTGCAATGCAACAAAAACGCACCACCAAAAGTCATTAGCGAAATGTGCTTCCTCAAAGATGTGTATACTTGATTATTATTTACCAGAAATTTGATCACTAATTTAAGTGATGCAATAAGTGATTCTAAGGAAATGAACCACAGTAAAAAAGCAAAAGCAAGTGTGCAGCATGATGGAACAGCATGCTGTATATTCATCAAATCGTGAGTCATACTTGTAGTTTTAACCGACTCACTATTGATTTTCAGGATAATTTAGAGCAGGACATATGTGGTGAATTCAGCATGGGTAGTGCAGCCCAGTTTCTTAACTGGTTTGTACTCCAGTCACTAAGCTCATGCCCATTAGTGGAGTAGTATGAGTAGAAGGAGCTGTGGGTCTCTGATATCATCAACTAGAACCAGGCCGTCTGCTTGTTCCCTCTCCGCCACCTTCCCATACGGGCATCTGCAGTGGCTGTGTGGGAGTGCGGGAGAAAGAGAGTGCCATGGGATGAGTGTTGGCCAGCTGACGTCACAGCAGAGGCGCTTGGGCGTGCGGGACGTGGGGGATGAGAGAGCCAGCAAAGAGGAGAGGAAGAGGAAATGAAAAGGAGAAGGAGAAGAAGAGGAAGAGGAGAGGAGAAGCAGGTCCCTTTTAAAGTCGCAGTAATCATCTCCAGGTTGTTGAGTCATTTCTCCGGGCCCTCGCTCTCTATTTTAAAGAAACCCAATTAGCACAAGTGGATGAAAGGAACCTATCGTATCGTGTACTTGTCTGAACAAAATGGGTAATGAAATGTTGAATAAAAAGGTGGATGAGACAGATGGAGAAGGATATGCTAATACTGTTCTAGATCTCAGCTTTGTGTCAAAGAAGCAGAGTAATGACTCATTCGCTTGATTGTCTACCAGACATTTTTGGCTCATTTGACTTCCTGTCTGGCAGGGTGCAGTGGCTCTGGCTGTCCTTGGGCTCCGTGTGAGGACAGGAGAGTGTGAGGCGTGTTCAGTCTGCCAGGGGTCCTCAGGAGTGGGCTTGATGGCTCGGCACAGTTGAACAAAGTCGCCTGTGAAATCTCTGTTATGCTGATGACATGTTGATGTTAAACGGAGGGGACGAGGAATGCCTGCCACTGCTGTTGTTGTTTTCGTCAGAGGTGCAATGTTTGTTCTTTCTCTGTCCCTCTGCTCTAACTAATTTATACTCCATTCACTGCAGCAGGCGTTGGCCTAAAGGGAGGTGACTTTGGAGCTTTCTAAACTCCGGACAGCCAAATCCAGGGGACAAAAATAGACATGCTAGATTTAGCTCAAATTAATTTAAATATCTTTAT
Organism: Nematalosa erebi; assembly: GCA_036025975.1. Lineage (NCBI taxonomy): Eukaryota > Metazoa > Chordata > Actinopteri > Clupeiformes > Clupeidae > Nematalosa > Nematalosa erebi. The sequence goes on from JAVQKI010331695.1 coordinate 5,392, forward strand.
TAGATGAGGACAGTAAGGATTACTGTGGCCTATTTAAGCCTTTATGAATACGGTGTGACTGTGACTGTGTCTCTCACTGTTACTGCTCCCTGGTGAAACTTACAGATGACTATGAGCTCATCTAATTGAGGAAGGGACAGACGTTCCCATCTTACCCATTACAGTTCCTTCCTATAAGTTGCTTAAAAATAGTGTTGCGTATGCAGAGTGCCTGTAATTTAGCTTATGTAGATGATGTGATTAGAATGTAAATCTGGGAAGGCCAATAATGAAGGCCTGGAAGGCCAGTAATGAAGACTGTTCTGTCAGCACTTTAATAACATTGAAGCCTAAGAGTTTTTCCTTGGGATACTGTCTGCATGGCTGTGTCATCAATACCACTTAGCTCAGTGTGATGATAATGAGCTCAGCCCCCTGAACCATCCCTCCTGCTTTTCATTTCAATTCAATCAGGTGACGTGGCCCTTGCCGTGCCTCGCTAGCATCCCCCCATCATAAATCTAATCAGTGCCTGCTCCAATTCTCACTCTCCAAAGACGGCCTCCATTCACTGGGCAAGCAGGCTGGCTGGCCAGAGCTGCAGGTGCTACTGCCCGTCCGTCCGTTTATCTAAAGTGTTTCTGGGAGGGGAGGAAGGGAAATTGGGTGACTCAGCTCCTCTTTCTCTCCCTTGGTGTGTGTGTGTGTGTGTGTGTGTGTGTGTGTGTGTGTGTGTGGCTAACCGTCAGACATCCGATGGCCAGCGTGGCACTTGCGGCGACCATCTTCTAATCCTAGGCTTTTCCTGTCTTGTTCTTGTCTCTGTCTTCCAGCCATCATCAATCCCAAAGCTCCCAAAGAGAATAAGAGTTTCAACTTTGATTACTCTTACTGGTCCCACACAACGGTGAGTGAGGAGAAGACACTTACCCTTGTAGAAGTCAGCATAAACTATATTTTAACAATATGGCATAAGTGGGAGTGGCTTTGGTTAATTATATCTTCATGACTGCAATTCTGCATAGTTTACTGATACCATAATCATGACTACCTTATTGCTTATTTACAACAGTCCTTCTACAAGCATATTGAGTTTAAAGACATAAAATTGTGACATCACATGTGACTGACAATCTGTATGAAAACAATTGTGATAAATTTTGAATTTTTATTAGGCCCTTTGAGTCCTTTGTTACATTCAGTAGCCTATACATGCCTGTGTGTCAGCTGTTACCAACCAATGCCATCAGTGGTGCATACTGTATGCTGTATATGTGTTTTATTTTGGAATATGTAGGAAGTGTCAATCAGACACCATATCAGACAAAAGACTCATTTTAAGATCAGAAATGATATCTTTCAGGGCATGACAGCATATATTGGCATGTCAACTCATTAACTCAGCAATAGGCTGTAAAGAAAGCATATTTGATTTACATAGGCAGCTTGTTAGCTCTGAATTGATTAATTTTCCACTGTGGTGGAGTCAAGTGCAAACAGCTACTGTATGATTTAGGTACATATGACAGTGCATAGCTTTAACCCACTGAGTCAGATCTCATTAAGGGTTTCCACTTTTAGTGTGAAAATCAATTTCTCACAGCTCATTAGCATACAGTATGGGGCCCAGTGCTTTAGAGGAGAGCTCAGCAGCTATATTGCTGTAAGACAGTGATCTTAGGATGAGGACGCCAGGCACAGACTAAACCCTTAGGTGGTGGCCTAATTCTTTGTATGAAGAGGAACTCGGATCTGGAGTCAGGCATGAATGATTCACTGCCGCACTGCATTGTGGGAAGCGACCTGAGCCTCGCTGTTGTGTGTTGCTTCTGCAGCCGGAGGACATCAACTATGCGTCCCAGAAGCAGGTGTACCGGGACATCGGGGAAGAGATGCTGCTTCATGCCTTCGAGGGCTACAACGTCTGCATTTTCGCCTACGGGCAGACAGGAGCTGGAAAATCCTACACCATGATGGGGAAACAAGAGACAGACCAGCAAGGCATCATCCCTCTGGTACAGACACTGAAGAGCTATACAGTACACTCATATCCTATGGATACAGCACATGCTTGCATCATTACAAAAGCACATAGGATTTACTCTTATTAGTGGAGAGGAACCTTAAAGCAGTCTGGACACACAGATAAACACATACATTTACTAAACAGAACGCACTGTCCAGATGAGCTCTCAGGACTCCATTTTGTCTTGTATTATTATGATGAGGATTATCACTATGTAGATGGGCCATAGCCTACTCCCAGTACTCTAATTTGGACTTCATATCTGGGACTGAATTAACTGCACAACAGCCATCCTTCCACTAAAACTACACAGCAAAACTCATCTCACACACACACACACACACACACACACACACACACACACACAGCACACAGCACACTGCACCAGGCAGATGGGATGTGTGATGAGAGCACACCTATGGTGTAAGTGAGATCACACCCAGTGACCCATCTGGGCAGGGTAGTGTTGATGAGTCTGTTCCCAACAACATGGCCGCCGCGGAGCCAGTCTCTGTCTGTATGTACACTACCAATTAGCTTGTGTTTGCCCTCCTTATCTGCGGCCTGTCTTGTTTGTCACCATGCTAGCTTGAGTATCTGAAAGTCATTAGAATGATTTCCTTGTGAGTAAAGACAGAGTGTGAGCATGAGTTTGTAAGCAGTGTTCAATCAATGAAGATTACAGAGACCAGGACAAACACACTATGTGCATGGAGCGTCTGCACAATATGGTCTTACCAGTGATGTAATACTATACTGAGGGCACTTTCTCTGTTCTCCCCTGTCTCTGTTTTTCTTTTTTTTCTTCACCCCCCCCCCCCCCTCCCACCCAACTTCTCTCTCACTCTTTTTCTTGGTTTCTCTGTCTGTGTGTCTCCCACCAGCTGTGCGAAGACTTGTTTACTAAGATTAATGACAACAACGACAACAGCATGTCCTACTCCGTGGAGGTAAGTGTCTCAGTCTGAGGCAGGCCGTCGCAGTCTGTCTGAATAAATCAGGCCGATGGGTATGAGCTACGTGGCCCCATTGAGACCCTCGTGACGCAGATGTTTTCGTTTAGATGAAACACTAATCGTTGTGACGCCATGAGACCCTTTTGTGTGTGACTCATCTCCTGTCTAGGTGAGCTACATGGAGATTTACTGTGAGCGTGTGCGCGACCTGCTGAACCCCAAAAACAAGGGCAACCTGCGGGTGCGAGAGCACCCCCTCATGGGGCCCTACGTGGAGGACCTGTCCAAGCTGGCTGTCACCTCCTACACCGACATTCAAGACCTGATGGACTCAGGAAACAAAGCTAGGTACAAATAATGCAGGCTGCTTTAAACATACCCTTTGCAACATCCTCAGAGTCATTTTGGCACACAAAATTGTAATAGGAAGAATGATGCACTATTTCCCAGCTTAATATGGAGAAAGTCCATTACTGGTGCCTGAAACAGTTTTGAAATTGTAAACAATTTCAGAGGCATGTTTGAGTTTTGGGCTCCAATAACAGAGTGGTGAACATACTTGTCATGTCATGGCTCTTCATGAATATCACAAGTTCTTACCCCTTGGCTTTTAAACAAATCCACATGTAGTGACGTGAATTTAAGATGTTTATGTACTTTAAATGACAAATATCCTATAGCCTATATCCTATAACATAAAATCCTGAAGCTATAGAGGGGGCTTTAAGATAGCCTCCAATTTCATGAGAGGAAGTGTACTTTACAGTCTCCTTTCACTGCCTGGAAGAGTCTCTTGGCCATTAGGAGACGTGATTGACACTAGAATGGTCTCTGTTGGATTCCTAGGCCTTAATTAAGGGTTTGGTTGTCAGGGTGCCTGGGGAACAGACACATATTGAGCTGTCTACTGCCCAGCTTCTGATTTGAAGCAGAATAGAAGGAGACATTTCCATACAGTGTGTTTGTATGAATTACAGCACTGTTCACCCATCCTGACTGTCTGCCCTGTGTCATGTTTGGCATATTTACACTAGGATGAATGCACCGACCAATTAAACACAGGCTAACATTCCCTTTGTCCTGATGCCGTTAACTGGTCATGGAATTTTGATGACAAAGACCCCAAACAGGAAGTAGAAACCGTGCTGGGTGCCAACTAGGACATGGCACAGCACTACAAGCATTGATGGCTTGAAAACAAGACGTCATTTAAATGGGCCATAAGTTGAATTGAACTCAATGCATTAAACAGATGAAGGCCTACTGGTGAGCGAGCAATGTGAATATGATGTCTCTGCGTGTAGAAAATGTTTTTTATTACTTATTTGATTGATAGGTATGTCGCCATAATCCAAGCAAACCATTAACACTGTAAATAAGCAGACTAATTCAACCCTTTTTTCTGTAGATATGACTTTGGAAATTCAATGAGCTGTATAATGCTTTCCATGTAAGCAAACAGCAGTAGCTGATGTTTAATGATGCTGATAAACCAGTGTTCTCTGTGTGTAATATTGATTCTGCGCGTGGGACCTAATTGACTAAAGCAGATATTAGCTCTGAGAGAACCACATATTTCCTGTTTTGTCCTGTCACTAGATTACACATATTAGCCTCTCGCTCCCAACCCACCATGCAATTATGCTGAAGTAGCCAGCCATTGCCAAAGCAGACAAGTAGCTGCAAATGGAGTGGTGTTTGTGCGAGGAGACAGCATCTAATTTATGTCTCACGTCCTTGAGCAGTAGGAAAATGGAACCCCCATACCTGAACCTCTTTTACGTCGTCCAAAAAAGCCATATTACGTCATGTTGATAGAACAGAATTTGGTTGTTTTCACTTGGTACAAATGAGTCAATTACTTGCTTGTAAATCATCGCTTGTTCTCAGAGTGCTAATTAGAAAAATGTTAGAAAAATGGAGCTGCCATTTTTCAGCGGTTCACGTGACGTGACTCCCTGCTTGCAGTGACTCTGGGAGTGTGTTTATGATGGCTCGTGCTCCACATTTCACCTTGGGCTGTCTCCAGTGCAGGCTAATGTATGCTAATGAATGAGCAGAGTGCTGAGACAATGCCTTAGCGCTACATATACAAGCCAAACAGTCGAGACAGGGGCGCATTAGCTTGAGATGCAGGAGATTTAAGCCTGACTGACACGGGGCGTAGGGTTCACTGTGCAGCTGTGGCTGGCGTTGCTCTCGGAGTTTGGGGTATTACTTTCTGTCAGTCAGCACCCTGTCATCATTTGGCTGCTGCTCCACACTTGTTTTTACATCCCTCTCTCCCTCCCTCTTTTGTCTTTCCCTGTCACCCTCTCTCTCTGGCCTGGCAGGACTGTGGCCGCCACCAACATGAACGAGACAAGCAGCCGGTCGCACGCTGTCTTCAACATCATCTTCACCCAGAGGCGCCATGACTCTGAGACCGACAACACCTCCGAGAAGGTACTGCCAGGGAGGGAGGGACGGAGGGGTGACCCCCCAGCCTGGTTAGAGTGTGTGGGGGTGGGAGTGAGGGTGGGGTTGGGGCGGTAGTTGGGGATTCTGTCACCACAAGTGCCAACCTCATTCAGTCACACTAAACTCCTCAAACCATCACTGGGCCTTCGGGGAGACGGGTAGCAGGCCGCATCGACACCACACAGAGACTTCCTGTTCTCCATACAAGGCTGGTTGGTCTTAATGTGGTTTGACATTGGGGAGGTCATCATTTGTAAGCACAGGGAAGGGAGAGCTTGCTTAAGCTTGTCAGCCGTATGGGGATTGATTCAGCCTTTTGCACGTTGCTGCTCTGTCTCGCAGGTCAGCAAAATCAGCCTGGTGGATCTGGCTGGCAGCGAGAGGGCAGACTCCACAGGGGCCAAAGGCACCAGATTGAAGGTAAGACACACATACACACGTGCATGCACGCACACACTTATATACACACACACACACACATACACACACACACAGACTTTTCCCATCTGTGTCATCCCCTGAGGAAGCAGAGCTGGACACATGTTGTCATAATCATTATCATGCAAACGAAAGGTAAACTGATCATAAAATGTAGTCAGCTTCATTATCCTGCTAAGTCATGGTTTTGTCCACAATCAGCATATTCATGTTATTATAAATGTGATATACAGCATATAACTAGTATTGATATGGTGTTTCATAATGTTTTATTACACCTCAACACCTGTTTAAAAAGGCAGCTGTATGACCTACAGACAGAATTAGTAGTTTGACGTTTTATTGCTTTGTTCCTGATTGTCACTAAAAACACTGTTATTTCAGGAAGGAGCAAATATCAACAAATCCCTGACCACACTGGGGAAAGTCATATCAGCCTTGGCAGAGGTGGTGAGTGACCCAATGATAATATATAGATGCACTCTGTCATGCTTTTTTATTACTTATGAACGTTGAACACTCTGACTTGTGCCTGTTTCTGGTTTCTCCCTCAGGATTCTGGAACAAACAAGGTGAGGGAAAAATAAACTACTGTCAGAAAATACACATGAATATTTGAGATGTATAAGGCCTGTTCCTTTCGCTGGGTTGAGTAAAAATAGAGACTGATATGGTTGGCTGTTTGTGTGAAGATATAGACTGATATGGTTGGCTGTTTGTGTGAAGATAGAGACTGATATGGTTGGCTGTTTGTGTTCCAGAACAAGAAGAAGAAGAAGGTGGAGAGTTTCATCCCCTACAGAGACTCTGTGCTGACCTGGCTACTGAGGGAGAACCTGGGTATGGGCTTCAGTCACTCACTCAATCACTCACTCACTCACTCAACCACTCAACCACTCACTCAACCACTCACTCACTCCCTCACACACTCACTCACTCACTCACACACTCACTCAACCACTCACTCACACACTCACTCACTCACTCACACACTCACTCACTCACTCAACCACTTACACACTCACTCACTCACTTACTTACTCACTCACTTACTGACCCATTCACTCACTACTGTAACTCACTTACTTAATTATTCACTTACTTGCTGACTTACTCACTCTCTCACTCACTCACTCACTCACTCACTCACTCACTCATACACTGACTCACTCACTCACTCACTCACTCACTCACCCACTCACTCAACCACTCACTCACTCCCTTACACACATTAACTCCCTCACTCACTCACTCACTCACTCACTCACTCACTCACCCA
>JAVQKI010331806.1:0-11208 GCA_036025975.1 Nematalosa erebi
GCTGTTCCCTTACCGCAACCATTGTCTCTTTGCTGGTCGTGCAGACCCCCCCCCCCCCCCCCCCCCCAACCCCAACCCCTTCATGTCCTTCATTTTTCCTCCCTCCCTTTCCGCAGTGGCACACTCGGACTCCGTGTAAACGTGGGATTTCGACCATGAGCTCAGTCGCTGTACTTACGCAGGAAAGCTTTAATGAGCACCGCAGTGGTCTGCTGCCAGAGCAGGTTGCAGGTAAGCACCAACGCCACGACTGCCTCTTGCCCCTCACACTGTACCATGTAGTACCACTCATGCTCCAGTGGCACGCCCAGTCCTCCCTCAACACAGCCTCAGACGAGAGGTTCACACAAAATGGACGCTGAAACATTTTAATAAGAAAGGCATGGGTTGGGCCTCCAGCCAACAGTTGCTATGGTTATGGAACTGGAGAACTGTAGTCTGCCATTTGGACCTGAGGGAGTATTTACTCATTCTCTTTCTCTGTCCACCTAAAATGGACACATTTTTGTACACAGTTCAGGATAATAGCAGTTAGCAAAATGTTTGGATAACTCAAAGCATTCAGGGCAGTGCAGTGTGTGTTAAGGCCCAAGGGCAATTTTTCGTAACATTTAATGGGCCCACACATCCAGACTGTCTCACTTGCAGTCTGTGGGCCAGTAAACTGAGCTGGATGCTTGGTATCAGTCACCAGCAGCATTTCCATTTCAAATGAATCTGCTGAAGTAGTGACAGAAAGGGCCAGATACAATTTTGAGGCCAGATTGTTGTCTCCGATAAACCTGGCACTTTAATTAAAGTCTGCAGGTTTCAGATGGAAAACTGAAACTGAAAACTGAAACTGATAATTTGGTTATTTACCTTAGATGTTTTGTTCCAAGTGACATGAATTCATACCATCATTGGTTATCACAAGTTTAGATTAGCCTCTAGTCAAGGCCAAAGTTGTTGATCTAAAACAAAATGAAGATATTGCCAGCTAATGAAAATATTGTAGAATTGAAAATGCCATCATCCATAGTTGGAGAAAGCTGGTAGCAACTCCGCATAGACAAGTATGGTTCACACAAATGTAAGATGGCGTATTATGGTTACACTCAGGGGCGAGGTGCTTGGACTGGGGGGGTAATGAAATTTCACATGGTGCACTATGCCAGCTGTTGGCTGAAAATGGAAACCATGATAACTGTTGGCCAAGTTCCCTTCATATCAAAGGCTGGAATTATTTTCCATGGAACCCCATCATTCCTTTTTTAAATGCCTGATTTTGCAGGGCCAAGCAGTGCTGGAGATGAGGACCTCCCCACCTACAAGGACGCCTTTCCCCCTCTGCCTGAGAAGGCCTCATCTCCCGAGGGGACCCAGGAGGCTGGCAATGCCTGGACATCTAAGATCCGGCCTCTCAAGTCCTCTGTCATCACCCAGGTATGGCACCAATAATAATAATCTATACTCTTTTGATCCCTTGAGGGAAATTTGGTCTCTACATTTAACTTAGTCATGAATTGGTGAAATGCACACACCAACCTGGAGCAGATGGCTGCCTGCTATCGCAGCGCCCGGGGAGCTGTGATAGGTTTGCATTTGCATTTAGTATTTCAATTTTCTTTTTTTTTTTTTTTTTTTTTGTAATAAAGACGCAAACATGGACATAAAATTGTTGTCTGAATGTGCTTTGCTAAATTGGAATTTGCTAAATGCATTTCATTTTGAGTGTGTGGGAAATATGAGGCTTTCCATGAAATAGTTGATATTTAAGTGATTATTTTGTCATCCTTCTGTCTGCAAGGTTTTCCATGTGCCTTTGGAAGAGCGAAAGTACAAGGACATCAATCAGTTTGGGGAAGGGGACCAGGCCAAGGTGTGCGTTGACATCATGCACAAGACTGGAGCCCACCTGGAACTCTCCATGGCTAAGGACCAGGGCCTCTCCATCATGGTGTCTGGGAAACCAGATGCTGTCATGAAGGCCCGCAAGGAGATTGTGTCCCGACTGCAGACTCAGGTGAGCTTTGACTGACTGATTGATTTTATTTTTGGATTAGCAGAAGCAAATCCGAAGCATGATGGCATGTTAAAGTGAAGAATGTTATTTACACAGAGCTTGACATAGACAGTCAGACAAGTCAAAAAATATAGCGCATCATAAATCAAATGGGTTGATAATATATACTCAAGCACTACCTTCACCTGCCTTAGTAGCTGCCATGGTTGTAGATGGGTGTTCATTTTGTGACTGTAAAACCGGTGTACGTTCAAGACCGCGCTTCACTTTTGTTTCTTCAAAGGCTTCAGCTACTGTGGCCATCCCCAAGGAACATCACCGCTTTGTCATTGGCAAGAACGGGGAGAAGCTGCAGGAGCTTGAGCTGAAGACTGCCACTAAGATCCAGATCCCAAGACCCGATGACTCCAGCAACCACATCAAGATCTCTGGAACCAAGGAGGGCCTGGAAAAGGCCAAGCATGAGATCCTACTCATCTCTGCTGAGCAGGTAAATGGCTCAAAGATGTGTTGGAATCAACGCTGTACTTGTAGTTCTGAAATGTATAACTAGTGATATATATGTGTAGTGTTAGTTGCCACCATCTGTCCCTGTGTGTCTATATTTACTTTAGCAGCTGCAGTTGCTGCCATTATTTTTACTGCTGCATTGCCATTTGAGCACATTTTTGCATCTTCTATGATTGACCAATCTATGGAAGACGCATTGAGTATTGAATGGATGAATATTTACATTCGTCGCCAATGTCAGAACTGCAAGGGAGGAGGAACAAAAAATGATGGAATGTCACGTTTCAAAGGAAGCAGAGGAAGACATAAGGGCTCCCTTTACGTAGTCAGAAATGCCTCATCACCCGCAGCTAGCGTACGTTGGCTTGGGGGCGTTCCCAGGACAAAATGGTATTTTGACAGCGGAAAAAAGATCAGTGCATCCAACGAAAACATCCATAGGGGTTGGACTTATGTAGCTTAATTAATCATGGGTGTGTTCTGGGTGTAACACCGAAATCACCAATAAAAGAGCTAATACCCATTGCCTTGAAGAACCAGTGGCATGTCATCTCTGGCTGGTTGGTATTTTACCAGGGTTTTTTGTCTTTGATTAGGAACGCACCGCAGACACATTTAACAAAATGATTTTAAAACATCAAATATATAGCCTACCTGTTGACCTATGGTCTAATAACGTAGATAAATGGCTTTGGTCAGAAAATAGGCATAGTAAATTTTGGCCTTTCAGATGCCTGCGTACTTGCCTGAATACTTTATGAATAGCCTACTTACATTTTTAGATACGGGATTTTCCCGAAAAGACAGTAACCTACTGATATTATTGTAATAATGGTTCTTTTACTTGAGCACAGCAGCCGTGGGTTACTTTCTGCTGGAAAAACAAACGTTACTTTCGCACAGAATAGTAATAGAATAGTAAACACAGTGCACCATGTGCGTTTTTGCCTATAGCCTATGATGCGCACATACACCAATTGCTTAGAGATTGTAAACAGACAAGGCAACGGTAAGCTTGTAATGTGTAGGGTTTCACCCTAGCCAAAATACCCAGATAACAATTTCGTTAGCTCAACCTAAAAACAAGCTATTGCTGTTCTGCTTGTTGCCTTTATTGCACGGATACTCGGTGATCTTTCATAGTTTAGTTTCAGTGGGGCCAAGCATGGATTTGACAATAATTCAGGGTTTGGGCAATGCTACGTAAAATTGTTGACCAGCTTTTTGAATTGGCCTGATTTCTCAGTTTATTTCTTTTCATTGGCAGCAAAGATGGTATTACATTTTCACACGCACCTTATAACTCAAACTCAGACCCATCATATTTCAAAAACAACGGAAAAAATGGTTTTGTGTGGCAGGGCACCATTATACAGTTACCAGCCTGTGTTGAACGACTCCTTTCTGTGTGTGTGTGTAGGATAAGCGTGCTGTTGAGAGGGTGAACATCGACAAGGTGTACCACCCATTCATCACAGGGGCCTACAACAAGCTGGTGAGCGACATGATGCAGGACACAGGAGCCCGCATCAATGTCCCACCTCCCAGTGTCAACAAAACAGAGATCGTCATCACTGGGGAGAAAGAGCAGGTGGCCCTTGCCGTGGCTATGATCAAGAAGATTTATGAGGAGAAGGTACGTTTGGTGTGAGTGAGTGAGAGTGTGTGTCTGTGTGTGAGTGTGAGTGTGAGTGTTTGACCTGTCATGAGTAGCTGATTGAGGATTTCACCAGAGCCATTTGTTGCCACCAGACTTCAAGTCTGTGTTTTGCATGAGTTAAATTTAGCCAAATTTGCCGTGAGGGCATTTTATTTAAAACGTACAAGAAATCCAATAAATAGAACTGATGTAACAAGGTATTCTGGGTGACATTGATTTCAAGCAGACCCAGATGGAGTATTTTCATCTTTTCAGCGATGTCTAGGAACAAATCTCATGTTATCATTACTACTATTTTTTTCCACAAATGCAAATGGAAAAAACAGTCACTCACACACAAACACACACCCTTACCTTTGCATTTTAGTTAGAGTGGCATGCTTGCCTCAAAATTGAATGCAAAATAAACAGGTTTTCCCTCTTTTCTTTGTGTGCATCCACAGAAGAAGAATGCCACCACTATTGCGGTGGAGGTGAAGAAATCTCAGCACAAGTATGTGATCGGGCCCAAGGGCAACACCCTGCAGGAGATCCTGGAGAAGACTGGCGTCTCGGTCGAGATCCCACCCACCGACAGCAGCTCAGAGACTGTGATCCTGCGCGGGGAGCCGGACCGCCTGGGCCAGGCCCTCACTGAGGTTTATGCCAAGGTAACACACACACACACACATTTATACATCAATTCATATCTGCCTCAACACAGACCTTCACTGTTTCATTTGAACGTAGACCCCATAACAAGTTCATTAGGGCTCTTTGGGCTGTGGAGACTTGAGACCTTGGGCTCCGTCTCAGTACCAACTTGTGTTGATTTTGCTTGGCTTTACTTTAGCGATTGTGTGCTCTCTAAGTGAACAAAAGCCAGCAGTGTATCCAATCTAATGGAGTCAGTATTACCCAGAACAAAGCCCATGACTAATGACTTATTTGTAAGTCTTAGCTTTGCATTAAAGCTAACAAGATTAAGAGTTGATATGCCTAGCCTTTAGACTCATGCACTGGAGTGTGGTATGGAAACAGGATTTGAGTGCTGAAGTTTGAATACTGCTTTTGGACAAGAGCCTAGATCAGGATCATTAAGAATGTCCATATTTGGATTTTAAGCACAGCACTAACTGGGGGCAAGAAAAATGACTCTTTCTGGCGAAAGGGGCTAAATGGGTTACCTATCTATGGTGCATAGCAGGCAAAGAAATTGTGTAGTCTGTGGCTTCTCTAAAGCTGCAGTGAAATGAAAGGGAAATGATGACCCATTAAAAAACAGTGATGTTCCCCTGGGTTTAACGGTGATTTGTTTGGCACCTCTCTCTCTCTCAGGCCAACAGCTACACTGTGTCCTCAGTCTCAGCTCCCTCTTGGCTTCATCGCTTCATCATTGGCAAGAAGGGTCAAAACCTGGCCAAGATTACTCAGCAGTGGCCTAAGGTTTGTTCTTCAGAGTTTGTTACTGTACTGTTTAACGTGTGCACACATTCTCCTTCCATGTATTAAAATCAGTTAAACAAGTTGGTCTGGATTCCCTGCCTCCCTCTAACTACCTCTGTTGTGTTGTTTTGGGTGTAGGTGCACATCGAGTTCACCGAGGGGGAGGACAAGATCACCCTGGAGGGGCCCACCAAAGACATTCAGATGGTGCAGAGCCAGATCGAGGCCATTGTTTCCGATCTGGTGAGGAGGGAGGCGGCTGTCACAACAGCAGCTAGATTAATGAACACATGTTAAAAGAATTCTCTGTGCCTAAGGCCTCCTTTGTGTGGTTTTTGTTTTTTCCTTTTTTTTTTTTTTTTTTGGCAAGTGTCTGTGATGAATTATGGCTTTAACTGAGTATTCCTGTTTGCCCTATCAGGTCAGCAGAATGGATTACACCGAGATCAGTGTGGACCCCAAGTTCCACAGACACCTGATTGGGAAGGGAGGTGCCAACAGTAAGTAGTCTTGCCAAGTCCCCTCTGTGGAGCAGTCTCCTTTTTTGCATGGTCATTGGGAGCTGATAAAATGTGGTTAGCACCTGCTAATCCTCCTTTCCCTTTGTTTTTCCACCCCCTTCCCCTTCTTTCTTGCCTGTTCCACACGCAGTCAACCGCATTAAGGACCTGCACAAGGTGTCTGTCCGCATTCCCCCAGACAACGAAAAGAGCAACCTGATCCGTATTGAAGGGGATCCCCAGGGTGTGCAGGAGGCCAAGAAGGAGCTGCTTGAGCTTGCGTCGCGCATGGTAAGCCCGGCGCCCCGGAACAACACACACTCTGGCATTCTGGGAAATGCTATAATCATAACAAATAAGCAATGACCATAACCTTCTCCAGCCCAGTATTTTGATGCAATGAAACCGTTCAGGCTTGTTTTTTCTCCAACAAATGCCATGTTGTACTTCAGAAGTCCTTTCCCATTATTGCTCGAGGCTTGCCATTAGCTGATGTCATTGGCCACATCTCTCAATTTCTCCTAATGCCTGTATGAACATACTTGATTTGAATGAAGAGTACATTCAGACTCCTCTCCATTCCACCCCTTGGGTAGGTTTGTTTGTGCTAGATGAGTTTGCTTCATCCTCGGTCTTTGTGCTCTTGACCCTCACAGGAGAACGAGCGTACAAAGGACATGATCATCGAACAGCGTTTTCACAGAGCCATCATTGGGCAGAAAGGGGAGAAGATCAAGGAAGTGAGGGACAAGTTCCCTGAGGTGAGCACTAAAGAGTGAAACACGAGAAGCCGAAGGGTTTGGTGAAAAACTGGCAAACAACAGTCGATTAGTGGGGGAAGATCTAATCGAAGTGCCAAGTCATCCCTTAGAATGTAATGAATAAGACTTCCTGATGCTTGCAAAATGGTGAGTTTGTAACCCTCTGTTCTTTGATACTCTTGTAGGTCATCATCAACTTCCCTGACCCCTCACAGAAGAGTGACATTGTGCAGCTGCGTGGCCCTCGTACTGAAGTGGAAAAATGCACCAAATTCATGCAAAAGATGGTGGCTGAAATGGTATGGAGATGGCACTTAAACTTTCTTTAACATGCCGTCCTTTTTTGTTTCTAGCAGATGCCGTGGTTTTAAAATGTAAGCATGTGTAGGGGGGAAAAAATCACTGGAGCATTTCGGCTGCTATTAATGTGTAATCTATTTCCGTACTTTGCTGGATTACTAATGAACCTTAAGTAACATTTTTACTTGGGTAGCTTTAAGCAGTCGTTTTAGGACCTGTATGTTCATTGAATTTTTTTTTTTTTTTTTTTTGTTCCTCAGGTGGAGAACAGCTTCTCTGTTTCAGTCCCAATCTTCAAGCAATTCCACAAGAACATTATTGGAAAAGGAGGAGCAAATATCAAGAAGGTGAGTGTGAGGTAGAGTCTTTGAACAAACTGAATGATCCTTGTGTACACAGTGCCAAAGCAATTGTTTGGAGGGGCGATTTATTTGTGTTCACTTAATCCACAGATTCGTGAGGAAACAAACACGAAAATCGACCTGCCTGCAGAGAACAGCAACTCTGAAATGATCGTCATTATAGGCAAGAAGGCAAACTGTGAGATGGCAAGGAACAGAATTCTGGCTATTCAGAAGGAATTGGTGAGATGTTTTTCTTGTCTAACAAAATAATCGGTAGACCAAATGGGCATTGGTCCATGTTTCCATGTTGGAAAAATACTGGAATCCACCTGTCGCTGGTATATATTGGCATTGTAGAACCTTACCGTGATGGTTCATATTGGTTTCTGAATCTCAATCCCGCCCCCCTTAGGCAAACATCACAGAGGTGGAGGTGTCCATCCCATCCAAGCTGCACAACTCCCTGATTGGCTCCAAGGGGCGCTTTGTGCGCTCCATCATGGAGGAGTGCGGTGGCGTGCACATTCACTTCCCCACTGAAGGCTCTGGCATCGATGCAGTGACAATCAGGGGCCCTGCAGAGGAGGTGGAGAAGGCCAAACGCCAGCTACTCTCCCTGGCTGAGGAGAAGGTTGGTCCCACAACCATACTTGCTTAGTTTAAAGCTAATGCTGAAAAGCTACATATAAAAAAACTATATGTAGCGCAAAACTTATTTTTATTGTGACAAACATCAAAGAAAGAATTTGATGGCAAAATGTGTTGGTAGTTTTACACTGTTCGTATAGACCTGGGATGTGTATGTGAGTCCTAGGCTAGGTTTGGGAGATTGAAATGCATTTTTATTTTTCAACCTCCCAGCAAACAAAAAGCCACACCGCTGAGCTGCGGGCCAAGCCTGAGTACCACAAGTTCCTCATCGGAAAGGGCGGCGGAAACATCCGCAAGGTGCGCGACAGCACTGGGGCCAGGATCATCTTCCCCACGCCCGAGGATAAGGACCAGGAGTTAATAACCGTGGTGGGCACGGAGGAAGCTGTACGCGAGGCCCAGAAGGAGCTGGAGGCCCTCATTAAGAGCCTGGTGAGTCTCCCACTGCAGCCTCATCTCTTGCAGCTTGACTTGGGATGTGCTAGGGCTGGATTTCTTATATTTTCTTTGTTCGGTTTAAACACGCTCCCGAAGATGCGTGTTGCTCGAGAAATGAGAGCCCCTGCTTTTTCTATTCAGGGCTTTATTTCTAGCCATTCTTGAGGGTTGACAAAATTATTTAAATGACCCTCACTGCCATGTGGGTGCTGTTCTTTTATTAAAATAGTCATTAATGTGGGATTGAAAATCTAATGTGTGTGTTTGAGTGTCCAGTTGAGTACAGAGTGCCCAAATCAAAAACAGCCTTTCTTGTGAATGCTATCCATCTCTGTGCATTCCTGCTGTTCCAGGTTTTTATCAGTTCAAGATGAGTCCCAAACAAAAACAAGGCGCTGTAGAAGTAGTCACTCCATAAAGTAAACAGGATACGGCAGTAACCATAGTTACCCTTTGAGCTGTTTACCATTAATTTCCCATTGAAACCTAGCCCACACACACGAAAACATGACATGCTTGCTTTTAAAGTGCTTACTGAAGAGTGCACGTTTGCTGTTTACTAAAATAAAAGTGTGCTGTTTTTTCTCTGTTAGGATAATGTGGTGGAGGACCAGATGATGGTTGACCCCAAGCACCACCGCTACTTTGTGACCCGCCGTGGTCAGGTCCTGAGGGAGATTGCCGAGGAGTATGGTGGCGTGATGGTGAGCTTCCCCCGCACTGGCTCTCAGAGCGACAAAGTCACCCTGAAGGGAGCCAAAGATTGCGTGGAGGCCGCCAAGAAGCGCATGCTGGAAATCATTGAGGACCTGGTAAGAAATTAAAGGCAGTGGTCTTATTCAAAATGTAGAGAATCATAATTATGGTTGGCCATAATTGGGTTTTATTCAATGCCGGTACAAAATAGATAGACTTTTGAAACAGTGCTGGAGCCTAAACAGTACTTAAATAGACACCTAAAGAAAAAAACCCAAACCAATGGTTTATGGTAGCTTTAGCAGCAGCAGATATTGAGCTGTATCTTCACTTTGTTCCCAATACTGTATCTACAACTGCAATGACTTCAGTAACTGTGATTTCTGAAATGGCATTTGTACTGAATGCCTTGTCATAGTGTATCTGTTACAATGGCTTGTTATAGAGGCACACACGGCTAGTTCAAGGACATGTTCCTCCTACTCGCATGAGTTTTTAAATATTTTACATCCCGGTGTTTACAGACTGTTCAGCTGTAGGCATTTCTGTATACAGTGGCTACCTTCTGTCAGGGCATGTGAACTAGCGATAGCATAGGGTACATGATGAGCTTGTGAAACATCTCTGGCAGCTCGGGAATATTACTGTGTGAAGGTATGTGTTCATTTGTGCTTTAAAATTAAATCATCAAAAAGAAAAACAGCTTTCACATTACACCACCACCAGTCTGCATGATAGGGTGAACTAGTAAAACGTGTATGCTTTGCATAGCATAGCCCATTTTGCTAAACAAGAGAAAATGCTTTAAGTAGGCTACTTGGCATGGGGACACGCTGTAAGACATAAAGCATCCTTCTGCTTCAAGTTTTAGTTTTAGCAATCTTGAGGTGCTTTGTGTTCGCTATGGAAAGTGTAGACTGTGCAAGTTGCACCATCTCCGCTGTGATTACAGCAAAGAAGCAGCCTGCAGCAATGTTAGAATGCTGGAGCGCAATCAAAACAGCTGGGAATTGAATTGGCACTGAAATCCATGTTGTAATTCGGTCTGGTTACTACTGTTTATGTTGCCACCGGTTATGTAGTAGGACCGCATTTCGGTACCCAACCCTATCATATTCATTGATCTTACTTTTAGTCATCATAGTGTTGTGGTCTTTTGTGTGGGTACTACAGCTGTGTCTATCATTCCCTCCAGGATGCTCAGGTGACCATGGAGTGTGTGATCCCTCAGAAGTTCCACCGCTCTATCATGGGTCCAAAGGGCTCTCGGATTCAAGCGATCACCAGAGAGCACAGTGTGCAGATCAAGTTCCCTGAGAGAGATGACCCACAAGGTATAAAAGGTTCTCGGTTTACCTTTCAGTTGTAGTCCTAGTGATCACTGCACTACCCTGTTATTGTAAAATGACTAATGTAGAAAAAAATCCACCAATGTAATGGTTCTTACTATCTAAAGAAATATGTCCTTAATAAACGGTTCATTTTTATGTAATACTTTCTTTAATCTGATTAGTTACAAGAACGCTTTCCAAGAAATGTCACTAAAAAATCCATCCTCAAACTAAATGTGACACAGCCGTGTTGTAGAGTTGGCTAATGTTCTTTCCTGCTTTGCACAGCGGCCCCTCCTGCTGAGGCTCCTGTGCAGGAGAACGGAGAGGCCAACGGTGAAGTGAAGGAACCTGTCGACCCTGCAGCCCCAAAGAAGTGTGATGTCATTGTTCTGTCCGGGCGCAAGGAAAGGTGTGAGGCAGCTGTGGAGGCCCTGAAGGTAATGGACCCTGAGCTAAAATTTGAAGATAGGCGTGTTTCCATTACAATGGTTCCGGTACTTTTTGGGGGGAGGCTTTTTTGACCGGGCCGCGACTTGGCCTGGTCCTCTCGGGCGTCGTGTTTCCATTACGCTAATGGCCCTGTA
>JAVQKI010331920.1:0-10103 GCA_036025975.1 Nematalosa erebi
TTCACAGTGGCAATTTTCTGCATTAAATAGGTGATAACTACAAAAGACTGCAGCTGTTCTTCGAGCGCACCGAGGGTCGCTGTTCTACAGCTAAACATTCTCACTTCTCTTTTTGCGAGCTATGACGCATCGTCGTAGAGAGGGTGAGGTCTCATTTCATTGTGACTGTCGCTAGTACCAGAATGCACGGAGCTCTCATTTAAAATGACAATAATTTCGAGAAGGTAGTGCGTTAACACATGGGAATACAAACATCTTCATCGCCCGATAAGTCGTTATTTCAAGGATATCACCAGATTTGATAAGCAAGTGATATACGGCGCACGAAACACCATGGGGTATGTCTCGGCTTTTCTCATCATCCCTTTCCTACATCTGGCGTCCAGTGTCACACATTATTCCATTCCTGAGGAAATGGAAGTTGGTTCTGTTATAGGAAATTTAGCTACCGATCTTAACCTTGATGTAAATACACTCAACAGGAGGAAAATGCGGCTGGATAATATCGCAAACAAAAAGTATCTCGACATCAACAAAGAGACCGGAGAGCTTTTTATTTCAGAGAGGCTCGACAGGGAATATCTATGCACTACAAAAGCAGCCACCGCATGTGTGTTGAAACTGGATGCAACCATCGAAAACCCTATTCGGATATTCAATATTGAGGTAGAAATACTGGACATTAACGATAACGCACCACATTTTAGAAGAGAGACTATTCATCTTGATATATCTGAATCCACATCAGTTGGTGAACGTTTCTCTTTGAACAATGCCGTGGATCCTGATATCGGGTCTAACTCAATTAAGACATATTATCTTAGTGAAAGTGAACATTTCAATATCGAAATACAAACCGGTCGAGATGGATCAAAATTCACTGATTTGATTTTGAAAAAGGCTTTGGACAGAGAAGTGCAGAGCAATCATAATCTAATTCTTACCGCTGTTGATGGTGGAGTGCCCGCACGGTCTGGTACAGCCAGCATTATTATTAGAGTGTTAGATACAAATGACAACGCCCCCCAATTTGACAAGGAAAGCTACAAGATTGAACTGTCAGAAAACTCCCCAATCGGAAGCCTTGTTGTGAAATTAAATGCAAGTGACTTAGATGAGGGATCAAACGCAGAAATCACGTATCTCTACAGTCTTTACACGTCGGAGAAAACGCAACAAACATTCTCTTTAAATCCAGATAATGGAGAGATACGAGTTAAGGATATGATCAATTACGAAGATTTTAAAATTTATGATATGGAGATCATTGCAAAGGACAAAGGTGTAAATTCTTTATCGGGGCAATGCAAACTCACCATATTGGTTGCTGACATGAATGACAACCACCCGGAAATATCAGTAAAGTCATTTCAAAGCACAGTCAAGGAAAACGTGCCAGTAGACACTGTAATTGCTGTTGTGAGTGTAAGTGATAAAGACTCTGGAGAAAATGGTGTGGTCGACATTAATATTAATAAAAATCTACCATTTGCGTTAAGAGAATCCTCCGATAATTACTATGAACTGGTGGTGTCCAAACCATTGGATCGAGAAAAGGTTCCTGAGTATGACATTACATTTACTGTAATAGACAGAGGTATTCCTCAGTTATCTGATAATGAAACAATAACTCTAGAACTTCTTGACGTTAATGACAATGTTCCTCGGTTCAACCAGACATTTTTCACCATACCCGTTATGGAGAATAACGCGCCAGGAACATTATTAGCGTCCCTGACAGCTTTAGATCCAGATCTACACGAAAACCAATACCTCGTTTATTTTATCATAGAAAGAGATATAGCTAACACATCCATGTCCATGCTTTTTTCCATTAACCCAGAAAACGGTAACCTTTACGCACTAAAGACGTTTGATTATGAGATAGAGAAAGAGTTCCTCTTCCATATTGAGGCCAGGGATTCAGGCGTACCCCCGCTCAGCAGTAATGTGACAGTCCATATCATCATTATGGACCAAAATGACAACACTCCCGTGATAGTCTCTCCGTGGCGCGCGCATGGCACTGTGGTCGAGGAAAAGATCCCCAGGAACACTGATAAAGGATCTCTCATTGCCAAAGTGATAGCCCTCGACACTGACTCTGTCCACAATTCCAGGATAACATATCAGTTCCTCCAGAACACCGACGCTACTTTATTCAGCTTAGATCAGTACAATGGAGAGATCCGGACTATGCGAATGTTCAGCTACAGAGACGCGCGTCACCAGCGCTTAGTGGTGATCGCCAAGGACAATGGAGAGCCTGCGCTCTCTGCTACTGTGACCATCAAACTCTCCACGGTGGAGACTGCTATGAAGTCCTACTCGGATATGACAGAGGTTCCACTTGAATATGACATATTTTCTGATTTAAATCTTTATCTGGTGATTGGACTGGGCTCAGTGTTATTTCTCCTGCTGATCACCATACTTGTCACTATTGTTCTTAAATGTCAAAAACCGAAGCCAAGCAAAGCAGCCCCTCCTAGTAGAAACAGTGTGATCAGCGAGAGGAACTCGACAATAGCAGATTCCACGTTGGTCTCCAACGATGCCTACTGGTACAGTTTGTTTTTAGCTGAAACACGGAAGGGAAAGCTGGTTGTTAGACAACCTGTGCCAAAGGGGTCTCGCTACATTGTATCCAGTATACCAAGAGGTACAGGACTGACAGAAACCAGTGACTCAGCTGCATCAACATTACAGGTGAGAAATGTCTTTTCTTTCACCCCTTTTAGTAACCTTTCATTAGATTAAACTTCAACTTCTATGTGTTACACTGAATGTATTTTTGGCGCCTCGGGTTTTTGGTCTGACACGAGTCAGACAGGGTTTGTGCTTCAGGCACCTTAGCACTTCTGATATCTCATGGTTATGCCTCGCATGGGAATATGAAATAGAGAGATGGAAGGTTTATTGTAGGACAGATGAGGAGTTTCTACTATTTCAATGTACCAATCGACTCTTACAAAGCGTCGCCCTTCAAAACGCGCATGCAGTTATTTATTTGAAAGCAACGACGATTTGTTTTCCTCTAATACTTTGAGGACGACAGTAGAGGTTGCACTGAGGCCCCGAAAGCACAGAGGGTCGCTGTCAGTCAGCTAAAGTTGCACTGGTATCCTCTCTGATACGTCATTACGCATTATCACAAGGTGGACAACGCTCTTTTTTCTTGTGAGTCCAGTGTAAAAGCTAGTACTCAAACACGATGAAATATCGTGCGAAATTGGTACTGTAAGAACCAGGTTGCCAGAGGTACAGTGGATATTTTTGGTTAACAAAGCCACAAGCGAACGAACTACAACATACTAATCGCACAGGTTTGTCGGAGAACAATGGATAACCGTATCTGTGTACGGCAGATGCAAAGGTACGTCGTCGCCTTTCTAATGTTATGTCTTCTTCAATCAACATCTGCCGTAACACACTATTCAATTCCGGAGGAAATGGAGATTGGCTCTGTTGTCGCAAACCTAGCAGCAGATTTGAACCTTGATGTAAAAACACTGAGCAGAAGGAAGATGCGACTGGATAATATTGCAAACAAAAAGTATCTCGAAATTAACAAGGACACAGGGGAGCTGTTTATATTTGAGAGAATTGACAGAGAATACCTCTGCACGTCAAAATCGACATGCGTATTGAAGCTGGACGCAACGATCGAAAACCCTATCCGAATGTTTAATATTGAATTGGAAATATTGGACATCAATGACAATGCACCACATTTTCGCAGAGATACTATGCATTTGGACATATCCGAATCTACTCCAGTCGGTGAGAGATTTTCCTTGAACAATGCTGTAGATCCTGACGTTGGGTCGAACTCAATCAAAACATATTATCTTAGTGAGAGTGAGCATTTCAACATCGAAATACAATCTGGTCGCGATGGATCAAAATTTACCGATTTGATTTTGAAAAAGGCGTTGGACAGAGAAAACCAGAATGTTCATAACTTAATACTCACTGCGGTGGATGGCGGTGTCCCCGCACGGTCAGGTACAGCCAGCATTGCAGTGCGAGTGTTAGACACAAATGACAACGCACCCCAGTTTAACAAAGAAAGCTACACGATAACACTATCAGAGAATTCTCCTATTGGAAGTCTTGTTGTCAAATTAAATGCTACAGACTTAGATGAAGGCTCAAATGCAGACATCACTTATCTATTTAGTCTGTATACATCCGAAAAAACACAACAAACGTTCAATTTAAATCCCAATAACGGCGAGATCAGAGTCAAGGATATGGTTAATTACGAAGACTTTAAAATATATGACATGGAGATCATTGCAAAGGACAAGGGTATCAATTCATTATCAGGGCAATGCAAACTAACTATTTTGATTACTGATATGAACGATAACCATCCAGAAATTTCAGTCAAATCATTTCAAAGTACAGTCAAGGAAAATGTTAAAGTGGATACTGTCATTGCTGTTGTAAGCGTCAGTGACAAAGACTCTGGGGAAAATGGCGTTGTTGACATTAAAATCAACAATAATTTGCCGTTTGCTTTAAAAGAATCTGCAGATAACTATTTCGAATTGGTTGTATCGACCCCACTTGACAGAGAGGACGTCCCCGAGTATGATATTACATTTACCGTCACAGACAGGGGCATACCTCAGTTATCTGATAATGAAACCATAACTGTAGAATTGCTAGACGTCAATGACAACGTTCCTCGTTTCAATCAGACGTTTTATACAATACCAGTAATGGAGAATAACGCACCAGGAGCATTACTGGCCTCCCTCACAGCTTTAGATCCAGATCTGCATGAAAACCAATATCTCGTTTATTTCATCATAGAAAAGGAAATCGCAAACACCTCCATGTCCATGCTGTTCTCGATTAACCCAGAAAATGGCAATCTTTACGCACTAAAGACATTTGATTATGAGATGGAAAAGGAGTTTCTCTTCCATATTGAGGCCAGGGATTCAGGCGTTCCTCCCCTCAGCAGTAATGTCACCGTTCATATCATCATCATGGACCAAAATGATAACACACCAGTTATAGTCTCTCCATGGCGCGCGCATGGCACTGTGGTTGAGGAAAAGATCCCCAGGAACACAGATAAAGGTTCTCTGATTGCCAAAGTGATCGCCATCGACACAGACTCTGTGCACAACTCGAGGATAACATATCAGTTCCTGCAGAATACCGATGCAACTTTATTTAGCTTAGATCAGTACAACGGAGAGATCAGGACAATGAGAATGTTCAGCTACAGAGATGCGCGTCACCAGCGTTTGGTGGTGATCGCCAAGGACAATGGCGAGCCTGCCTTGTCAGCCACTGTGACTATAAAACTTTTAACGGTGGAAACAGCATTGAAATCATATGCCGACATGACTGAGGTTCCATTGGAATATGACATCTTTTCGGATTTGAATCTTTACCTGGTGATTGGACTTGGCTCAGTGTCATTTCTACTACTGATCACCATTCTAGTGACCATCGTACTAAAGTGTCAGAAACCAAAACCAAGTAAAGCAGCTCCTCCCAGCAGGAACAGTGTGATCAGCGAGAGGAACTCAACCATCGCAGATTCCACGCTGGTCTCTAATGACGCCTACTGGTACAGTTTATTTCTGGCGGAAACAAGGAAGGGAAAGCTTGTTGTTAGACAACCTGTCCCAAAGGGGTCCCGCTATATGGTGTCCAGTATACCAAGAGGTACAGGACTGACTGAGACCAGTGATTCTGCCGCATCAACATTACAGGTATAATTGTTTATTTATTATTTTTTGCGCACGATTTGAATTTGGGGTTTTCAATAATTTGCTTGATCTATTATATGCAATGGCACTCTATCTGTGGCTCAGTGTGACACATCGTGTGTAAATTATTGTAAACAACCACATTTTATATCAAAACTATGCTTTGGATCTCTGTGAGTGTGCGAGGTGCATGCCACTCTTTGAAGAACATGTGTATCTTAAGAAGCCGTCACATAATTTCATTTATAAATACAGAAATATTTGTACAGATAAAGTCTTTGTGACTGAATTTAACTTAAACGCCAAATTGTAAAATTGGTGTCTATGCGCTCAGAGTCGCTGTTCACCAGGAAAAGGTACTGAAGTAAAACGTCAGAGGCACCATGTTTGTGCGTCATGAGATGCATTTTCGAAACACAATGCTTTGATGTCGGCAATACATTTCGGTCTGTCAGCTGGATTTACCTGAAGATAACTGCGCATCTCCTTTAAAAGAAAAGTCCTTTACTGTTATTGTGTTGACGGCCTTCGTCGATGTTGCATTTTCGCTGAGCTCAGAGATAAAAAAAAATGGATATCTGTATTTCCGTTCTGCAAAGGAGGAGGTATGTCTCTGTCTTTCTTATTCTCCTCTCCGGGATAAGCTTAGTAGAAGCAGTGACACACTATTCTATTCCAGAGGAAATGGAAGAAGGATCGATTGTTGCTAATTTAGCAACCGACTTAGGGCTAGACATAAAAACGCTGCGCGATAGGAAAATGCGTTTAGATATTTTGGCGAACAAAAAGTATCTGGACATAAACAAAGAGACAGGAGACCTATTTATTGTAGAAAGAATGGACAGAGAGCATCTATGTCCTAGTAAAACGGCTACTGTATGTTTCCTGAAACTGGATGCCACCATTGACAGGCCGGTGAGAATTTTCAATATTGAATTAGAAATAATAGACATTAACGACAACTCACCGCAGTTCCGCAGGGATGCTATACATTTGGATATCTCTGAATCTACTCCATTGAGGGAGCGGTTCTCTTTAAATAATGCAGTTGACCTTGATGTTGGGGAGAACTCTGTAAAAAACTACTTTATTAGCGAGAGCGAGCACTTTAACATAGAAATACAGACTGGCAGGGATGGTTCAAAATTTGCCGATCTTATTTTGATAAAATCCTTAGACCGAGAAAAACAATCTGTTCATAATCTAATACTTACTGCTGTGGATGGTGGCGTCCCTCAGCGGTCGGGTACAGCCAGCATTATTGTTCGGGTGCTTGACACAAATGACAACGCACCACACTTTGACCAGGAAAGCTACAAAATTAACCTAACTGAAAACACACCTATTGGAAGCCTGGTAGTTAAGTTAAATGCAACAGATGAAGATGAAGGATCTAACTCTGAGATAGAATACTCATTCAGTCTCTACACTTCTGAGAAAACACAAGAAACGTTCAGTTTAAACCCAAATACTGGTGAAATTAGAGTTAAAACAATGGTGAATTACGAAGACTTCAGAATATATGATCTGGAGATAATAGCAAAAGACAAGGGAACCAGTCAGTTATCGGGGCAATGTAAAGTAAAGATTTTAATAACAGATATGAATGATAATCATCCCCAGATATCCATAAAGTCTTTCCAAAACCCCGTTAAAGAAAATGTAGCACTTGGTACAGTTATTGCTGTGGTCAGCGTGAGCGACAAAGACTCTGGTGACAACGGAGTTGTAGATATTCACATTTCTGACAAGTTACCGTTTGCATTGAAAGAGTCCTCAGATAACTACTATGAACTCGTAGTATCAGAAGTATTAGACCGGGAAAGGGTATCAGAATATGACATCACATTTACTGTGAAAGACAGAGGCTCTCCTCCATTATTTGATAACGAGACGATAACACTTGAGCTACTTGACGTGAACGATAATGTGCCACTATTCCCTCAGTCATTTTACACAATAACTGTAATGGAAAACAATGCTCCCGGGGCTCTGCTAAGTTCGCTCACAGCTATGGATCCAGACCTCCATGAAAACCAGTACTTGGTTTACTTCATAATAGAAAAGGAGATTGCCAATACATCTATGTCCATGTTATTCTCCATCAACCCAGAAAATGGAAACCTTTACGCACTAAAAACGTTTGACTATGAGATAGAGAAAGAGTTTCTCTTTCATATTGAGGCCAGAGATTCGGGCATTCCTCCACTGAGCAGTAATGCTACCGTTCATATTATCATCATGGACCAGAATGACAACACTCCCGTTATCGTCTCTCCGTGGCGCGCGCACGGCTCCGTGGTCGAAGAAAAGATCCCCAGGAACACTGATAAAGGTTCTTTGGTATCCAAAGTTATTGCCATAGACACAGACTCTGTGCACAACTCTAGGATAACATATCAGTTCCTACAGAACACAGATGCGACATTGTTTAATCTGGACCAGTACAATGGAGAGATCAGGACCATGAGAATGTTCAGCTACAGAGACGCGCGCCACCAGCGTTTGGTGGTCATCGCCAAAGACAACGGAGAGCCCGCTCTGTCTGCAACGGTCACCATCAAACTGTCCACAGTGGAGACTGCTCTTAAATCATACGCTGACATGACTGAAGTGCCGTTAGAGTATGATATATTTTCAGACTTAAACTTGTATCTGGTGATAGGACTTGGCTCTGTATCTTTCCTGTTACTAATCACCATACTGGTGACCATCGTGCTGAAGTGTCAAAAGCCTAAACCCAGTAAAGCAGCGCCTCCCTCTAGAAACAGTGTGATCAGTGAAAGAAATTCAACCATCGCGGATTCAACACTGGTGTCAAATGATGCCTACTGGTACAGTTTATTCTTAGCAGAGACGCGCAAAGGGAAGTTGGTAGTTAGACAACCTGTGCCGAAAGGGTCAAGGTACATCGTGTCCAGCATACCGAGGGGCACTGGGCTCAGCGAGACCAGTGATTCAGCTGCATCCACTCTTCAGGTAAGAGAGGGTTTAGATATTGCATATTAACAATAGTGTGTGTGTGTGTGTGTGTGTGTGTGTGTGTGTATGTGTGTGTGTGGAGGGGGGCTCATTGATGCTGCGTAATAGGGTTGTAAAGTGGTTTCGTCGGTAAGGCATTGTTGGTGGGTGTTTTAGTAATAATTTTCAATCCAGAATAATTTAAAAGGAACGTGCTATTTTGAACATTGCGCAACGTGTCGCTGTTCACTTAGAAATCTCGTTTTACGTAGGATTCGCCATCACAATACGTCATGCAGGCATTGAGGCGTTATGCTCAACTGACGCTCAGAATCAGTGGCTAGGTGTACACCTTGCATGCAACGCCTTTTGGAGTAGTTTTGCATGGTCACATTTAAACAGTTCTTACCTGGATTATATTTGTAAAGAATCAAAACATGGAGGAAATTCGAGGTTCGCAATGGACGAGGTACGTCTTGGTACTTATATGTCTCTATGCCAGCCTTAGAAGAACATCTGCCGTCACCCACTATTCTATACCAGAGGAAATGGAGGAAGGATCGGTGGTGGCCAACCTGGCTACAGATCTAGGGCTAGACGTGAGGTCTTTCACTAAACGTAAAATGCGATTAGACGTTATGGCCAACAGAAAATATCTAGATGTAAACAGAGAGACTGGTGAGCTCTACATACTGGAAAGGATTGATCGAGAAATTCTGTGCCCACTGAAAACGACGACTTCAAACTGCTTTCTTAAACTGGAAGCCACCATCGAGAACCCCATTCGAATGTTTAATATCGAGCTGGAAATAACTGACATTAATGATAATGCCCCACACTTCCGCAGGGATACGATGCATTTGGATATATCCGAATCAACCCCTGCAGGCGAGAGATTTTCTCTGAACAATGCTGTTGATCCTGATTTCGGTTCTAATTCAATTAATACATACCGTTTAAGTGAGAGCGAACATTTTAACATTGAAATGCAGACAGGCAGAGATGGTTCGAAATTTGTCGACTTGGTTTTGACAAAAGCTTTAGATAGAGAGAACAAGGCGATTCATAATCTAATACTCACTGCTTTAGATGGCGGGATCCCCACGCGCTCTGGTATGGCAAGCATCGTTGTTCGAGTCTTAGACACAAATGACAATGCGCCTCAGTTCGACAAAGAAAGTTATGCTATAAACATATCAGAAAACGCCCCTATAGGTAGCCTTCTGTTTAAATTAAATGCCACAGATTTGGATGAAGGCTCAAATTCAGAAATTGAATATTCATTCAGTCTTTACACATCAGAAAAGACTCAGCAAACATTCAGCTTAAACCCCACTAATGGTGAGATCCGTGTGAAATCTATGATTAATTATGAAGATTTCAAAATTTATGATATGGAGATTA
>JAVQKI010332006.1:0-10187 GCA_036025975.1 Nematalosa erebi
TACTCAAAATTAATCCACTGAATGACTTAATTATAATAGTGAGGAATCAACTGGGCACAATTTTGTTTAGTCTGTAAGGCTTTAAGAAACTGTGGCCCACAGTGGAGTCATTTTCAACAAAGTATCTCAGCAGTCCTCCATCTTAACTGATGAGGCCGCTTGTTTTGGTTGTCAGTGTATCCTCACCCCATAAAGGCACCAGGGTGTCCAGTTTCAACAGCCCGTAAAGCTTCCTGAGGTTCTGCTTAGCCTCCCCCCTTCTCTGCCTCTACCATGACATGGAGGAGAGATGTCTTGTTAAATTAGCATCTGGGAAGACAGAGACTGCCCAGCCTTCAACTCAAGTTTATGAAGAAATGAGTGTGAATGCATAAACAGGGAACCTATACACTTTTGTTAACAAAGCAAAATTACATGTACATGAATCTGTGAATTTAGATAGAAGAAATGTTACTGTTTTGTGCTGTTTGTGTTTCACTCTCAGCTTTATGGCAACGATGGTAAACTTCTTTCTTTCTTGCGATACACACATGCAAAAGATTGTGTTGTACAGAGACAACTGGTTGGTGCCTTGCAGCTAAAAACTGAGAAGAGACTTGAGTGCAAATTTTAAAAAAAAGGTTATGACTTTATAAACCTCTGGCCTCTCTTATGTCATGAGCACTTGAGTTATGAGTGCTTAAGTTTTACTCTGGAGTTGATTGAGAGTTTAGTGCTTGGAGAGAATGGTAGGAGATGGGGTGAGATTAAAGCTGTCAGTCTACACCACCTGGTAGAGGCAGACCTGTAATAAAGCTGCAGGAAAAGTCTAGAATACAGCATGCTGCCATCTCTTGGAACAGAGCCACAGACCAAAAAAAGGTATGGAACTGCCTACAACCTTCTCTCCCCGCCCCCCCCCCTAAAAAAACAGATGAGAAACATATGCCGTTACCAAGACCTATACACCCTTACTAGGTTTCCATGGCAATGGTTTGGTTGTAGCAACATACCATGCCATGCTGGGCCCTTCCAGTAGGCTGTAAAGCTTCATGTCTAAAGGGATCCTGGGATGACGGAGAAAGTGTGGGGTGAGAGAGAGAGAGAGAGAGAGAGAGAGAGAGAGAGAGAAAGAAGAAACTATAAAGAAGTGGTAGTGTTCCACGGCGGAGGTCACTCCCAAACGATCCCATGAATGCGGACAAGCAAGTGAGGGAGGGAATGAAGGTGGGGAGGGGAGGGTAGACGGGAAGGAGGGAGGGATGAGGTAAGCTGGGAGAGCACCCCGGATGGTGTGTGTGTGTGTGTGTGTGTGTGTGTGTGTGTGTGTGTGTGTTTGTGTATAGGGGGGTGGACAGAGGCTACTGCTGCTCCCTTGCTGAAGGTGGGTGGCCTTGTCCTCCTTTGGGGAGGTGGTCATGGATCCTCCCTCAGCAACGTGGCGTGATGAGGCAGAGGAGAGGAGACTCCATGTGTGGAGACTGATATATGAGTGTGCTATAGTTTGGACCGCATGCCACAGACACTGGCTTTGAGCCTTGAGGTCACATGAGCATCTAATACATTGCCAGACAATACACAAGCTTATCTCTGTGGCTATAAATCAGTTACACTACAATGCTCTTGCTCTCTCTCTCTTTTTCTATTTCTCTCACACTCTCTCTCTCTCTCTCTCTCTCTACGTTTTGTCTTATTAATTAGTCACTTGCTTTTTCACACATGCAAACACTTGAGGGAAACCGCTTGTGGCAAGATTAAATGAATCTCAAGCAGCTAAAGAGACGGAAATGCTGTTGGTTGTCGTTGCAGCTTTATGTATTGTTTTACTGATCCCAGCAGATGAAAGTCAGCCTGTCTCTGTGTGTTTATTGAAATAACTTCCTTCGTAAACATCAGGGGACCACCCATTGCTAGCCCATCTGGTTGAGGAGTGCGCTTAAACTTTTCTGTTACTAGGACTTCAGACAGACATGCACAAGTAGCTCACAGAAACACAAAAATAAACAGGGAGGCTAAATAATTTGGTCTGAATGCAGATAATTTATTGAAGAGAGTCAAAACCAACCCTTATCAAAACATGGCGGCTCTCTCATGCTCTGTGTACACTCGGATCCCCCAAACACACACACTCCCGTCCAGACAGAATGTCATCCAAGAGCTGTGTGGAGGAATGTCAAAGTAACCGCCACACATAGTCATTC
This sequence comes from Nematalosa erebi, assembly GCA_036025975.1. Taxonomy (NCBI): domain Eukaryota; kingdom Metazoa; phylum Chordata; class Actinopteri; order Clupeiformes; family Clupeidae; genus Nematalosa; species Nematalosa erebi. Next base: position 2,181 of record JAVQKI010332006.1, read on the forward strand.
TGTAACTGCTGTACATGGGAGTCTGGAACAATATGAAAGAAATGTTGCTCAGCTGTAATGAGAAATGCGTCTTAGAGATGGTTTGAAAACAAATTGCACTGATTAAAAATGCAGAGGCAAATGTAGAATGTTCCAGTTGTCCACAGACTGATAACACATATGGCAGGCCAATGAAGTACCAAGAACCACATTCACACAGCACTGTCCACGGCCATCCTATGTCAAGAGGAATCAGTCCACGTCTTAAAAATGCCCAGCTGTAGCACTGCCACATCCTCAGCCCTTGGCTCCAGCTCTGACTCTTCCACAGGCTTCTGCGTATGGATCATATTTCCTCCCTCACCTCAGTGGCACGGGGGAGTCCTCCCTGCTCAAACAGAGCCCCTTTCATTGCGGCCGTGCTGCGCAGCACCCAGGCTCGGAGGAGCCGACGAGACCTCATCCCACGTCAAGGCAGGGATGGGGAGCCGCCTTGTTTGGCTAACGGAGAAATCTAATGGGGATAGTGCTGTTGGGTTGAGGTGTGCATGGTGGATGGAGATGATACTGTAATACTGACAATTCTGCTGTTTGGTCATCACTTCAATTAGGCTTTTGTGTCAGTTGTTTTATTTTGATGGAGTAAATATAGCATTGGTTTGTATTTGGAGAGCTAAAAATGGGCGTTGGAATAACACAAGTGAATAAGGCTTCACTTTTCCCAGTGGAGGCTAGTGAAAAGGCAAGCCATAAGGCAACCCTTGACTTGAAAAACATTCACCAGGCGCTATGTTTCCTCCAGTCAGCGTCAGAAAAAGCAACTGTCTCTCTACTAGACAAAAATCCAACTGTGTCACGGGGAGATTTTACACACCCTAAAGAGCCATGTAAGGGTTCCTCACTCCATTTTGTCTTTTAGGTCCGAAAAATCCCCAGGTTGACTGAGTCCCCCTGACCAAGTTTAAAGAGTAAACAAACCCTCAACAGGGCTTCTGCTGTGTGGCAGCTTTTCATGCTGAAATGTTTAGTGTTGACTTAAAGTCACATTTTGTTTTCCCAGGAAGGAAGTCAAATATCCAACTTTTAGAACTTTTGTGTCAGACTGGTGAAAATAATTCCTAAACTGCTGCAACTAATTAAGGGAATAGAGGAATGGAAATAATATAATACAAAACAGCTTTTCCAATTATTAAAAATGTAAAAATGAAAAATAAAAATATCTCCAATATATTTTGGGGTTTTGGGCCACTATCTGACTATGTAAACACAATCTGTGGATATGGAATGAGTTTTCACCCAGCCTCAGTATAGATGTGGTGTTCTGCTTACATTTGATGGTGAACTAACACATTCGCCGCATGAAGTCACTTGTTTGCTCAACATAAAGCATGGCCCATTGACTTTTAAGCCTGAGAGGAAGGTACTTGGGCAGGGGACCTGTGCAGCTACTGCAATGTGGCAGTTTTAATGGACTCTCCTTAATAACATGCCAGTAATATTATGAGAACTACAGAAAACATACAGTGAAAGGCCAAGTTGGTCGGGTGCTTAAAATATATGCCAACTCTTATTGATTCAGGGTCTCCCAGAGAAGCGGTTCCCTCATCAGCAGCATTCACTGCCATTCACAGCTTTATCTTGCAGTAGGATCAGTGGGACAGATGCTCGGCCTGACTTTCAGGTTACAATGGAGCCTCTGTGCCTCTTCCAAAAACCATCAGAGCCTGCCACAAAAAAGATGACCCTAACGAGGTGGCATTTAGTTCAGGTTGTCTTTGGCGTGGCTAAATCAGTTTTACAGAAAAAAGCCCTGCCCTGTATCAGATGATGCAAGGAACAGATAAATCTGATGGCATACATCAAACTCTGCTTCTCATTAATATGATGAATAAAGCACAGGGCCCTATATTAACAACCTAGCAGCACTATCTGGTATATCAACATTTTTGCACAAAATATTTGATACACCTTTCTCCTTAATAACACTTAATAGAACTGTTATGCTGCATGTCAGGATTGGTGTTTTCTGGTATGTAGTGGAGTCTTCTGGAATAAAAAATTGAAATCACATGTGATTCTGGGTGTAATCAATGGGAGAACACAACAAAAGCCTAAGAGCAACACAAAAATAACAAAAACACTCTTTCTGCTGACAAGCATTTTCTCTTCTTTCTCTCTTTCAGATTACCACTTGAAGTGTTCTCAAAAAGACAGCAGAGCTTAATTTTGCCAGTATCACACTGGAAAGAAGGCTATGATCTGAGGTGATGTTCACAGGATGAGGCAGTCTAACCTACTTTCTCTACACCAGGAAACAGATTGCCCACACATCGGAATGAGCATGTGAGGGAAACTTCATCCCTTCCTTCCAGTCTCCCCTAAAGACAAAAAGAAGCATGTGTGTTTACATACATTTTAGACCGGCTCCCTCAGAAACAGGACCGAATCAAAGACTGCTGGGGCCTAAACAGTGTCTAATCAGTGGGTTATCAGCTCAATATCAGTCAACAGAAACCACAGTCTGCTAAATTGTTTTCATCTGGTTTAAAGTATCCTCTGGCTTTGCCCCAAAAGGAGGAAGAATAACTGTCAACAATGGAGTGGCAATACTTTCATAGCGTGCAAACCAAAAACACAAAACAAAGCAAAATATTCAACAAAGAGGGATACAGTCTCCAAGATAGTGATGAGATAAAAGTGTCAAATGATATGATAAAAAAAAATACAGTGAAATAAAATGTGTAGTTTACATTTAAATCTGTGTCAAATAAAAGAAAATATGATGCATTTGCTCAGGGAGTTGAAAAGGAAGTGGATGATGTTTTGTGGGCCAAACACACGCAACGCCCAAACCGTAATTAGGCTGCACAGCACACTGTCACATATGGGGGCGAGCAACACTTCTCGCATGCGGCACTAAAAGCACGCATATGTCACGTGTTGGGTGCTTTAGACACATCGAGGCATGTTGATACGGTCCTGCAGTCTTCCCGGTGGCAAGCAGGCAGACCGTCTGAAGAGACCAAAGACACAGCTCTGGCAGGGAGGCTGGAAAAACACATGTGGGAGATTAAGGGCCACAGTAAATCATGTCAGCCCAGATGGACTGGAAATGAATGGCCTATTCACTTCTCCTCTACCTGGCTGTCTGTACGTCCAAGCTGACGCTCACCAAGGGCCACGCTGGAATCCAGCAGTTGGAGGCCTGTCACATTACTTTCTTCTGCGTACAATCCCCACAGTGATGATTTTATGGAAACCTTGTCCTGCTACTTTGAGTCACATCCCACCAAGAGTTTGGTCTTGCAGCCGTGGTCAGTGACATAGTAAACTACAGTGTCTCTCTCTTTTGTAAGGGATTCTTGATGGACACTTTTGTTCTTTTCAGGAACAGGGAGGAAGCCCTCAGAAAACTGTATAATAACACCTCTGCCTCCAAGAGAAGATACTAAAATAAAGACCAAATCTCACACTTTGATAGTCAGTTTAGCTGCAAGGGTGGTTTACCAAACCGCCATTCCATTCAAACATTGTTTCTGTGAGTGTGCACCACAAGCATTTTTTACTTTCCTTTTCGAAATGACAAACTCTGTGGTGAGCACATCCGGTTCAAAGGTGGTGATTTGCTTGTTCAGAGCTACAAACAGAGCAACCACACTGAGACGTAACTGGCTGAAGCTAGCCCGAGGCAATTGTCCATCTTTATGTTATAAAAACATATGGACTTTTGGCCCCAAGACCCAAGCCAGGGCCTGGAGAGGGACCTGTTAAGGCCTCTGCTTACCGTGTGAAGCAATACGCTTCCAATATTCAGTTCCATTGTTTTCAATACAACCGCACACACCAGCGCCGAACTCTTTTGCCGCCGTCTGCTGATTACGATTCACGTCTATTTTGTCGAAACCATTTGATAAATCCATCGGTGATTTCACAGTCTACTGTGCTATATTCACTGCCTGCAGTGTGCCGCTGGTGTGCAGAGGCACACAAAATTGTCAAATGCGAAAGAGCTCTCTATGCTTTCAGAACTGATGTCCGGAGGCCTTTAGTTGTCGCTGCTGTACTGACTGAGTTCTCATCTGCAGGACATGATCCCTATTTCTCTCCTCTGTTTAGTCCCATATCTTTCCCCTGCTTCATCAAGAACAGCTGAATCAGAGAAAAAGCAAAGATGTGAAAATTGTCTTTAAAGAGAATTTTTTAGCACATGCATGATCGCATTTGCCCTGATCTAGTTCTTAACTCGGGAGTCACATAGCTCCCTTGTCCCCCTTCTGTCAAATGTCGATAAATACTCAGACTCAAACATGAGGCAAAAATGTTTACCATCTAGAATTAGAATTTAAATCACATACTCATTTATGCATAAAAAATGAGGAAAATGGTATTGTGGAGAACTGGTTGAAACCATGTCCGATAATGAGAGGACGCCCTCTCAAAGAACCTTGTAATTACAAGGAATTTGTACATACCACTCAGTGGCAATCAAAGACTTCTTTTGAATCCATTAAATGCATAAGGGTTTATACAACACGTGGCATGTTACAGAGTCATCAGCAAATGACGGAATTTTTAATGCAGGACAAACATGATGTGACATCAAATTAGACAGGTGGGACATTGTTGTTGCTATGTTTGCCCTTAAAAAATTATGTTCTACGCCCAAGCAGCATTTACACAAACTATAGGCCCAACCAGGCACAAGCATCATGTACAACAGTCATACTAGTGAATTTGAGAGTTTGACCTCCTCATCATACCTGTTTGCTGTTTGCATTCCACTCTGAAATCCCTTCAGGCATGATAATTTCCAACAAGACAAATGAGGAAAGACAGGGATGCAGAGAGAAAAGAAGAAAAGCAAAAAAATGTGAATGAAAACATGAGGATACAGAGCCAGTCCTTTTAAAGCTATCTTTTTTAATAGCATCTGATAGAAAAGGCTGGTGTTCAGATGGATGGGAGTGTGAAACTGCTTGTAGTGCTCCCTTAGCACCCCTGTACAGTTACATCACACTCATGTCCTGTCAGCACCTCCAAAATAAAGAGTGTGTGTGTGTGTGTGTGTGTGTTCGGTGTGTGTGTGTGTGTGGGGGGGGGGGGGCATTTTCCACACATATTGCAGGCACCCCTGCACACATTGGGGAAGAGAGTGCTGGGACAGCCCCCACAGACATTAGAAGCACAAGCTGCTACTTGCCTTCTTCAAGCACTCAGGAAGATAGACACATGCCTTATATAAACCTACTGTATATGGCATGTTCTTTTATGGCATTCTAGAAGGCTCTAGCGAATGTTCCAGTCTGTCTTGATTACTTTGGGTCATTAAGGAGTTCAAATCTAAATCTAAATCTAAATCTAATGCCATGTGGCATTTCTTAGAACTGATAGTAATTGATGAATAAAATATATGTAGGGGAAAACAGCTGCAATGTCATTCAGTTTCCCTGCTTTCAGCAAAACAGCTTTTAGCTAACTGTGCCTAGTTGGCTGAACCAAGGGAAGTGGGGGGAGATCCAGCCAGTTACAAACAATTGGAATGAGTAGAATTAGCATTTTCTAAAAGGAAAGGAATTGCAAAACACTAAACATTTGGCCATGTAATTTTCTTTTATCAAATTCCATTAATTCCCTTGTAAATTAGAACTATTATTTTTAATGACTGGATCCCCCTTTTATTGGCTTCACCACGCAGCCTGTATGTAATCAGCTAGTGGTCTGTGACTCTAGCAGTTACTGGTATTTCACTTAATAGACTTGACAATTTTTCCCATTGTTAAAATTCAAGCTTGGCCACGCTTGTTAAAGCTTTCAGGTCAAACTGAATCCACATGGGGCTCTGTGTATAACTACAGAAGGTGAAGCTGTGTTCTCCTAGGGAGATGAAGGTTTTTTGTTTTCCAAAGCTACCTTAAAACAGATTTTGTGTGCTTGTGTCTTGGATGTCAGATGTATATGTAGGTGGGCTTATCACTCAGCTGATATGCAGCCATCAATCACCCCACTTTTGTTATCCCTCTCCTGTCAACATGGTCCCTCCAGATGACCTAGTGGCATCAATGCCAAGCCCAGGACGAGGCCTCAACTGTGGTTGTGGTGGAAGGCTCCGTGACTGTGTGGTCTCCCTCTTCCACTATCCCTACCCCCATCGCCCCAGAAGGGGTGCGGCACCACCATGGGGGGGTGGGGGGGGGCAAATTGCTAGCTGGGCAAAAGCACCATGGCAGATGCAGCGGACTCAAAAAGGGGAGTAGAGGCAGTGTGCAGGAGTGGACGACGTGCTGCCGATGAAAAGGGAGAGCCGGCTGGGGGAGGCGAGTCAGCAAATGCCTGATTACCGGGATTCGGTGGTAGAAATAGAAATGCCACAGGGGAGCATATATATTATGGTCGCTCAGAAGTCTGCTGCTTTTCCAAAGTGGTGGCAGCCGCTTGGATCAGCTGGAACGGTGGCGGCGGTTTTAGGAGAGCACGCCCCACCAAGCTGCCCGGCACGTGAAAAAGATGCTGCAGAGGGAACTGGGGCAGCCAAACCTTGGCAGCGCCTACCTTTCCCCCTCCTGTGCGCCAGTTTATTTGCCAATCAACTGACTCATTCAGATCATGTACAACCTCCCTTTGAAAGACCAAAGAAGGAAAATAAGCATGGCTTATGAGCTGGCTCTCAAAAAGCTATTACCGTTTGCTACAATGTAGATTTTATTTCTCTTGTTTTCATGAAGTCAGAGTTAAAGTGGAAAAGCTAGGGGGGTAAACTCCCTTGCCTAAGGGCACATTTAGAATCATGGGCCATTTGGAGCTCTGGAAACAGGAAGGCCCTTCCTCAGCTGGAGGTGAGAAGCAGCATTCCTTTTCACACTCTCCCCAAATAAATGTGTGTGTTTGGTGCAGAACCAGACATGTCTGGGACATTTCAAAATGGTTGAATTTAGGACAATGACATTTCAAGTCAATTAATGGGGAAACTGCTCACACCACACCATTGTGCTGAAATTTAACTCACATCGTCCTCAAAGGCATAAACCAGGACAGACAAATATCTGCCCTAAAAAAATGGTTGTTTTGACAGTAATTGGATGCGTGACGTCACAGAATGTGCTATGGAGGAACAGTAATTGATAGTATGAAATTTAAGCTTTGCATTTAAGCCCTCTGTGGCTTTGTCAGACTGACCGAAAATATGTACAGCAAGGATATTATGAGAAAGGCAGGCTGAGTACAGACTTAAAGTTCGGTTTCTGGCACAGACAGTCATCATTTGACAAGTGCTTGAGTTCCTATTTGAGAGTCCAGCATATGCTTTGATATATGACCTTTACTGCATTTGTATCTTCCAAAAGATTGCTACTTACTCATTATGCCTTAGGAGCTTTTGAATCGAGTCTAAAACATAACATAACATATCTATAAATAGGTTACATACTCTATGGGCAGTAAAATATAATGTTCACGTTCACTTGTATCCATAGAGAAGAAAAAAGACATTAACTAAAAAAAAAATCTCGGACAATGAAACCATAAACAATCTCACAACCCAAAATGTGAATTTCATGGTCTATGTTGGTATCTATGGGTATGTCTGTTTCTTTGCTGGAACTAAATGTCTGTTTCTTTGCTATAACTTTCTCCCTCTCTCCTTCACACACACACACACACACACACACACACACACACTCCAGATCCACACATTCCCAGCCTTCTGCTTAATGCTGGATTCCTGACCTCCCCTCACCCTCGAACGAGTTTTTACCCGAATGAGCAGAAAAGTCGTGACCACCTTCACTCACACACACACTCCCATCTGGCCAGGAAAGGCCACATATAAACAAACACATAAATTCTCTTCAATATGTCGCAATGAAGAGTATCTGACAAGAGACCTCTCTTCTGCAATTGTCAAAGCTCTTTCTCCCTCTGTCTGTCATCTATGCAGTTTCTTTGCTAGAACTCCCTCCCTCTCTTTTTCTCTCTCTCTCTCTCTCACACACACACACACACACACACACACACACACACACACACACACAC
>JAVQKI010332379.1:0-16240 GCA_036025975.1 Nematalosa erebi
GCACACATTGCTCAGCATGATATCCAACATGACATGTTTTGAGGTAGTTCAGTTGAAGTTCCTCATAAACTTTATATCTTAGTTGTCTTTATAGAGAAGTCGGTGTTATGAAGCAAACAAAGACCACACGCATTCTCATTTCAACCCTTTGCTTGGCTTGTATGAATTTGACACTAAACACTCTAAACTGACTCCCTCTTCAGTTGATGCATTTGTTACACTTGCTATAATCACCTGCTGTATAGTGTATCTTGTGTCAAGCCTTTTCCCTGTTTTCTTCTTCACCTTGCAGAAGAAAAAGTCCACACAAGGTCCTCAGACTCCAAACGCATGAGTGAGATTCTCCGAGATTTTGACAGCTTTGAGGTGTCGCTTAACTATGAGTATGTAAAATCAGAGTGCATCACACAGATGTTAATATCCCTCAGCGTTGGATTAACTTTAGTTTTCTGTGGGATGACGACTGAAACTCTTTTTCCCTCTCTCGCTGTGTGTGTGTGTGTGTGTGTGTGTGTGTGTGTGTGTGTGTGTGTGTGTTTGTTTTTGGGTGTTTCAGCACTGTTGAGGAGGATGACCTTGATGCAGATTCCATCTCAGAGAGCACCTTTACAGAGAGTGCAGATCCAGAAGAAGATGTAACAGTAAGACACTTAGCCTGTGTGGTTTTCCATCTGTGTTCATGGTTTTACCTAACCTACAAGTCTAAATTTACCCTAGCGATAGCAAATAGTTTTGCACATCTAGCCACAAACCATAGGGCCTCAGTGGGTCTTCTATCAAGGCTTGGTAGGACCAATCACAACGCTGTATCTTTGTAGAGTCGTTAGGCAGGCTTAGCGCTATGCCGGTGCAAAACAACTAAGATGGCTCTGTCCAAGAAATAAAGGTCATTTGAATCAGTTTTGGCATTGACTCTGAAAGACTAAGACTGGGCTATTCTTTGAAAGTTGAGCATAAAAAGGCAAGTCATTCGTTTCAAAGAATGGCAAATTGGCTGTTATGTCTACGTTGCTCAGATTGATTTTAGCGCAATTGCTTGCATAGGCAGTTTGAAAGACAACCATGGATTCTGCCCCTAGGATTGAGCCTGGTCTATCGGCCTTGTCCAGAGTATACAGTACATTTTATAGTTGTAGTCTGGCTTGTCAGGCTAGGTCTTACCCTATCCTGCACTAACCTATATGGTTGAATTTATCTGTCATCATGTTAGCGGGTCGTAGGTAGCACTGCTCAACGTTAGCTGAAACTAAATAAGAAAATATTCAACAACCTGTCTCATGGCAATAATTGCTGGTGTAGAAAATGTCACCTCTTGTTCTGCTTCTTGCATGCGACTGAGTGAAAGTGCACACCAGTGTGGTCTGTTAAAAGTCTTCATTCTCATCTCTGTCTAGAGTGAAGACATATGTTCTCCATGTGATGTGGATGACAAAGAGGGAGGATCAAGTGGTAAGAGTTACTGTGTGTGTGTGTGTGTGTGTGTGTGTGTGTGTGTGTGTGTGTGTGTGTGTGTGTGTGTGTGTGTGTGCACGTTCAGTGTTGTAGGCTTGTACTGTATGTGTCCCGGTGCAGCTGGCTTTTGAATAGCGTCTTTCACTTCAAAACACTTTAAAAATAAGGCAAGTAGTCTGTATTTGTCTGACATTTTGGTGAGTACCTTTGTGGGGCCTAAAGGAGCTCATATTGACCAAAGCAGTCCTGACATTTCTATTTAAACCAAAAGCAATCCATAAAGCCATGAGCTAGCACAATATCTATACTCATGGACCTCAGACATTAACCCAGGTCTGTCAAACTGGTCAGGCAGGTTTTGTGACCGCACATAATCTCCCCTTCCCCAACCTCCAGTGTTTCAATGTAATTAGCCACATGGGCTAATGGCCCCGCGCTAACCAGATTAGCACTGGGGAAGGGGCAGGATTAGTCGCACAGACAGCTGCTCAAAGATTCCTTTTTTCCTTAGCCGGAAAAAACAGGCATGGAGGCTGATAAATAGATAGATAGCATAGATGCAGGGTGGAAGGAAAGGAGAGAGAGAGAGGAGAGGAGATGAGGCTGTAGAGGAAGAGGATGAGAACAAATGCGTAAAGGCTGAAAATTATGCCATTGATGGTAATGGAAATGGGAGAAACCACAGACAGCTGAAATATTGGGGAAAGGACACAGCTGATAACATTGTTTGAAGAGAGCATAGCATCCTCACATGCTGTAAACCCTTTTTATCTAAAGCCTGTGTTTACTAGGGATTAAGTCAATAGCCAATGCCAGGTTTCACTGGTCAATCTACAGATGGAAGTACAGGACAGTAATTGATGAAGAGTGAGAGGTGGTTCTTAGAGCCTTCTTGGGTTAAGGAGGAGGACAGTTAGGGGAGTGCTGAGAACCATAGAGAAATATTTGAGAAATATATGCCAGTCTGGCTTTGAGTCGTGTGAGTGCTGTGGAGAGCCTGTTAGAAGCAGACGGCAAAATGACAGCCGGGATTAGCAGATTACAGGTGACACCGCAAGATTAAATAACACATCGGGGCTCAGTGGACACTCCCACCATGGAGTCAGCCCTGACCAGTGCGAATTGGCCATGTCATATCATTACTCATACCTTGGAAGTCCTTATAGTGGTAAAAAAAATGGTCATGGTGTGACTTTAAATAGCAGACAAGGAAAAACAGTTCACTGAGTTTAACAGTTAGATTTTTTTGTGCTTGCGTGGGTTTAAGACTGTAGGTGAATTTGGCATATCAGAACTGAATACATTGAAATGTCATCTTTCATACTGTTATCACCAAAAATACCATCCATATCGTGTCCATATCCATGGTCCATATCACCCATCCCTACCGACCAGTGCAGGGAGACAGACCTGAAAGCGCACACACACACACGCGCACACACACAGACTTTGGCCAGAGATACATCTCACGGCCTTAGTTTCTCTCATTAATCCGCTGGCAAACTCACAGTGTCCTCCACCCCTAACCTGACCGGTTAACTGACAACAACCAGCGTCTAGTTCCTAGTAATCATCTAAAGGCAGGGCCCTCTAATGGAATGACTATAAATCAATGATGAATCAGTTCCTTTCTTTCCATCAGTACATATTATTTGAACTTACAGATTGATTAATATATACTCTGTGTTGTATATGTGTGTGCATATACAGGTTTGCGTGTGTGTCTATAAATGTGTGTATGGCTGTCAATGCATTTACTTCTTTTGGTTCAATAATAAAAGAGCTTGTGCAACCATGAGGGCTGGTTCAGGCCAGCCCCACTTACTGTAAGGCCACATTTGATAATCGACTCATCAGTCGGTACAGGGCCAGCACAAAACACAACAAAGATGACCCTAATCAATACAAACACAATGGCAACCACAGCATTGGCAGCACTGACATCAGTAGCAGGAGCAGCAGTTGTGCTGAAAGAGAGACTGAAGTAGTGATAGTTGTGGCTGAAGTCATTCCCTGTCAGGAGCCCTATTCCTGGCCTGCCCTGGGCCTGGCTCCCTGCCTCTCTGCGGGAGGCAAACCCCTTGCAATCTTGACCTGGCCACTAATCTCTCCTCAGGGCCCTGACAAGAGGCATGAGGCAGGGAAGCTGCCAGGTATGGGTGACGTCGGGGACTGTGGACAAGGGCCAGGGTTGAAGTCACAGTTGAGATTTGTCATCCTCTTCCTGCCTGTTTCATTGTGTCATAGGTTTAAAGGGGAGTTTTTTGTTTGTTTTTAAGCTTCCTGTTTCTTCCTGATGTTGATCAGATGCTTCCATGGTGATAGACATTGTGAAGTCAGTTATGCTTCTGCCCTCTTGAAATGTTTCAGTTTTTTAAAAATGAAATCATTTCTGGTAAAAGATCTGATTAAAAAGTTCAGCATTGCTGGACATCAAGCACAGGAATGAGAAGTTCTAAACAGAGCCCTGTTGCTGTGCTCAAACAGACTTCACAGAAAGCGTTGGCTGGTTCACAGGATATAAATGTACTTCCTTATTTTGTGACGTTGGTGAGCACAAGAGCAGATAGATCTTGGTGCATTCAGCATCTACACCTCTCGACTGCTATATGAAATGACACAATAACATTAGTGTAGTTTACATTCAGTTGTTGAGGTTCTCACGAGCACACATTTACCACATTCATTGATATGGATATGACTCTATCAATTCAATCAGTAGTCTGGCTAGGTTTGTCTATGGAGATGATATGCACTAAAGCTCTAGTGCTGAGTCCAACAGGAATGAGTATGGACAGTCTACAGAGGGAGGGAGGGCGACTGAGGGAGGGATAGAGGGGGATGAGGAAGGGAGGGATGAAGAGCTAGAGCCTGGGTGGAATCACTAGGCATCTTTCTGCCGCCACTCCTCAACACAAATCTGTTAAGCCAGAGAGAGAGAGAGAGGAAGAGAGGGAGGGAGAAAAGAGGGTGCAGCTGCACAGGAGATTTCTCTCAGCCACTAGAGAGTCTACATGACCAGAACTGAACTCTGAGATGGGAAGGAAAGAGGACTGAGTTTGTTTGGAGCCTGCCGTCAGTGGCGTTTGTGGATAGAGCTCCATTACCCGGCATGCCATGAAGTCATGTTGCTCTGATGACATCTTCTGAGTCTGAGTCACCCCTGTGATGTTTCCAACCGAGATGGATAGAGTCTCACGTCAGAGTGTACTTGTCTCTTCTGGCACCTAAAGCCTGAAGACTAAGGATTTGCAATCATCTATCCATCAGTCTTCTTTTGTTTGCTCACTGTGGATAAGCATGTCAAAGGACTCAAGATGCAAGGAGATGTGCGTTGCCATACTACATGCTCTTTTTTTTTTGTTTTCTGAGCGTTTGACATTGCTTTAGATCAAGACGAAAAACAGATATGCTCTACTGCACTGGCTGACAGTGTGGGAGGGGTGAGAGTCTAAGGTCTGGACTGTGCCAGACTGGGTTTTCACACCCTAAGAGAAAGGGTCTGTGAGTGTGTGTGTGTGTGTGTGTGTGTGTGAGTTTGTGTGAGCTGGGGGAGGTGGGATGCCCAAGGAGTCGTGATGCTGATGTACTCATTTTCAGCTCAGGATGCCGACCAGGCCCTGTGCCGTTGCGAGGGGGGCGTGGAGATTGCCCTAGGGTACGCCAAGATGTGGTGCCGTTATGCCAAAGATCTGCTGGCTTGGATGGACAAGAGAATCACTTATGGTGAGTGATGCTGGTTACCAAGAGGAGTTTTAAATCTGTACTGTTATGTACAAATCTGTAATGTTGTGCATCAGCACTGATTAGTGTTTCCTTTAGCTGAAGGTAGCTATGAATGTTGCTTCTCTACTCTTACTACTACTTAACCAGACACTTTTTTCACACAGACCTTATGAGTAAGGAAACACTATTTTACTGGTGTCGTTCACCTTTACTTTCTTCTCTTTTAGCTGTTTTCTTTTCTATTTTCACCCTGTGATATCCCCTAACAAATAGATGTCATTCACTATAAATAACTTTGCTCTGCTCTCAGAAAAGCATTCTGTCTAAAGTAGGAGTTCTGAGAAAATGTGTGACCTCAGAGGAGCCTGTGTGTGACCAACTGTAACTATAACCTGTGGATGCTCTCAGATCAAACTGACAGGGCACTTGTGTTTCACGGTGTGCCACTGTGTCCGGTCTGCGTGGCAGTCAATGAAAACAACAATAACAACAGAGAGACAGGCAACAACCAGGGTCACCCTGATAAAACCTCAAAGAGAGGAGGGGATAGGGATTACCAGTCCCAGATTAGGAGGCTACTGTGGAAGAGAATGGAGCAGGGGGGTGGAGGGATTACCCCGGGAAACAGCATGCATGCCTGTAAATGCCACTCTGCTTGCCAAAACAAAAGGCGTGCCTTGCCATGAAGAAGGTCCTCCCTATATCAAGTAATAGAGCTCAGTTGCATACATGGTATGCCATCACATTATATATATATGTATATACTGTGTGTGTGTATATATATGTACATATATAAAATGTATGTATGTATATGCACTATACACACTATTTAACATAGTGTGTAGTCTTTCATCTAGTCCACACCGACAATCTCAGAAATAACTGAATTACCATTCAATTATCAGTCAAATCTCAAGTATTCATGCACATACACATACAAGATTAATGGCGTGGTCAGCAAAACCACTTTTGGTGGCTCTTAACATGGTGGTTAAGTGAGAAAGCTAATAATAGAAGCAGCAGTGAGATGTCTTGCGGTGTAATAGTGGAACTTTAAAGTGGTAAACTGTTTGAGATTAGACATCATTGCACTGCACGTACAGATTCTTAAATGGGGTACATGTGAGGTTATACATGTACATGTAATATGTTCAGAGAGAACTTGTAGTGATCCATTTTTTCAGTTTCATAACACAAAGCATTTAGGTTTGGCAGATGCCCTAATGGGCAGTGGCAATGGCTTGGCCGTGATACACTATTTGTTATGCCATGCTAAGTCCTCTACTTTCATAACGATTTGTTGGACCAGTTACATCTGTAGGGCATCCATCAATATTGACCATGGCCCAAACCATTTTTGCCAATCAATCACAGATTCCATGATGTTCTGTGTTCCATTTTGCCATTTCAGTGACCCTCTCTGAGCAACAGGACAAGAAAGGGTTATCTTTGCTGTGTTGGTCTCTAGACCCCAGTCAGAGTTAACATCTGCAGGCAATCCATGAACTGTGGCCATGGCTCAGGCTTCACACGCCAATCACATGTTAGAGTTCTCTTTTGGCATTTACAGTATGTCACCCCAATTCTGAACATGAAATAGGTCATTGTCCTGTTTTAGAATCAGACTAGACTATGGGTCATGTTTACGGTAGTCTGGAGGTCGCCAGACTGTTCTCCTGCTACGGACTACCATAAACATGGTAGTCCTCCTACAGACATGTACTGCATGTAAAATAGACCTAAATAAAGAGAAACCAGAATAACCCTTTGAGACTCACTTCTCCTGTTTTGTTTACAGAGCAAGAGTTCGCTAAGAATATAATGAGAGCGGCCGAAACAGCTAAAGCAAGTGTGTCCCAACAGGTGAGAGCATGTGTGTGTGCTTTAGCCACAGACAGACAATGCTGCTTTTTAGCCCAGGGTTGTATTCATGTATGTACATTGCTTGTGGATCATTTAACGTATCAATATTGCCTCACACATACACCTAAAGCTTTGCTCAAAGCTAGGTAAACACTCTTTGTCAGGCGTATGTTTTTGTGTGTTCACTGTTTATGAAACTGACCATACATGACTTCAGTGTTACCCAAAGGCCAAAAATATATCCAATAGCTCTGACGAGTTGGCCACCCTCTCATGTGCTCATGCTCACGTTTCCTGTGCATTGTGTGGTCTCTGTGCAGGACATGATGCCCCTGCAATACATATTCACCATGGCCCTGGAACAGGACGCCAAGAACGGCTCCAACGGCAGACACACGGCCGACCTGCTCCAGCTGCGCTGCTCCCAGGTACTGAGCACTGTTCCACTTTACTCAGAACTGCAACCAGCCAGGCTGGGTCAGGTCAATCCAGGACACCCTAGGTTAATTAAAAATCAGTGAGGATATTGACTGTGCTTACAGTGTAACCCCCCCCACCCCTTTCCTCATGTTTCAACTGTTTCATTCAGGCCCTTGCATCCAAGAAGAATGAGATAGACAAATGGCGAAGGGAGTTTAAAGAACAGTGGACAAAGGAACAGAAAAAAATGGTTGGTAACTGCTGCCTTTATTCCATTGTTGCCTTAAGTTGACCCTGCTTTTTCACCACATTCCCTGGGAATTCCCAGGAAATGTCAAATTAGATTTCGATTGGTTTAGAGGCATTACTAATGAGCATTGATTTAAATGACACCGATAGCAACTGGATGCAGTCACAAGCGGAACTGTGCTCAGAGCTGGACTGAGCACTGTGAACTGCAGGGCCAAATAAACATACTCACTATCAGACTCAGATCCAAATGTGGCATTTTATCCAACCACTGCTTCATAAAGAGGACACAGTAGCATGTGAAAAAATGGTTTGTAGACTGTAACCTCAATAAAAAGCGGCAGTCTAGTTGCATCAGGCTTGCTGTCACTTTTAGTGTTAATAATGACCAATGTTTGGGGTCAGAACGATGCCGAGTCAGCTCTGAAGAAGGCCCGGCAGCAGTACATCCAGCGCTGTGAGGAGCTGGAGAAGGCCAAGGCCATGACCACCAAGGCAGAGGAGGAGGCCGGGGGATACAAGACCTTGGACAAGAGGAGGAAGTCTAGGGATGATGCTCAGACCAAGGTACCCAAACCATCCAAGATGAGCTAAAGGCATTGAGGGCCCACCACTGAGTCACTGTTGTCTTTGGGTGATCCTGACACACAAAGCTGTGGTGTGGTGATTGTTGGACAGGGTGTTGATGAACGCACAGTGCACACACTGACTAAAGGCCTGAGTTGTTATGCCTAAGTTACAGTAGACAGCTAGTCATGTTGTGCAGTAATTGAACCTCACTCCCCAATTCATTTACTAGCAACTGAATCTAAGTAACTAACTTGTAGTCCCTTTGCTAGCTCATCCTCTTAGAATGTCTAATATCACCATATCATGTTCAGTGGCTATGCTTCATTTGTGATACATAACGCAGGTTATGCCAGGCTTGATACATTGAGTTAAGATATTTTGGTGGGTCTATAACTCTCTCCTGTACTTCTAAACCACACATGCTTCTTTGTCTGATTGCACAGATGGCGGAAGCAGAGAATCTATACAAGCAATGTGTGAATGATGCTCAGGGCCACCATGATGAACTGGAGAGAGTGAAGGAGATGATCATCGTTCACATCCGCAAACTCATCTGTCAGGGAGACACCGTGCTGAAGGAGGTGAGCAGGAGGTGTTATTTCGGGTGTGTTTGGAAATATACTGACATACGTGAAAACAAACAACCACAGTATGGTTGAAATAAATTGAACAATCTCAGATTTTATTTTGGTTCAATTGACTGATGAACTGTGTTTTATTTTTATTTTATTTTTTTGTATCTTTGAAACAAATGATAAAAAATGCAAAAATATTATCAGAGGAAAATAGGGTTTAATGTTGGCCCTCCAATCAGTGCTGTCCTTCTGTTTATAATTGTGACTCTTGTTGTCCTTCCAGGTGACGGTGAACATGTTCTTCTTCCAGCGGCAGCAAATGGAGCCTGTTCCTCTGGGCTACCATAACCTGGAGCTCACGTGCAGGCCATACGAGCCTGGTGAGCCTTATCTGCGCTATATCCTTGGGAGCCACCGGAGGCAGCAACCTCTACAGACATTCATGTTTCAGGAATATGTCCCCCAAAGCAAGAGGTGAGACCGTTAAAGAGCTTTAAAGGTGCTACTGTATGCCGAGTTCTGTGGGACTGACTGAGTTGACTTGAACAAACACAATACGCTTCACTGACCCGTATGTAGTATATTGCCTCATGTGGTAATATATTATGGGAGTGCCCAAATAACAGGAGAACCTAGCTAACCTGAACTGCTACCTTCAGTGGATATCAACACAGTGTTTACATGTTTGTTCACAGTGAATGTTCCATCACATTCTGTAGATCTATTTCTGTGTTTTTATGTTTTACACAAACTACTTTTACACAGCAACGTCAAGGATGTGGTCTTTCAGGGTGTTTGTCACAGTGTCAATCGGGCAGGTAAAAGACACAAAAACAGTTAAGAGCATGAGAACGCTCTCATGCTCTTTTTGTCCTGTTTCAAAACTAGTGACTTTATCCTCACTCTTGTTCTTATGAAGACACAATGATCAGGGTCCGTTTTTTCCGATAATGTTCACTCTGAAGACTGTAAAGATATATCTTCCATAACTGTTTATTTTTCGAAGTGTGTTTCCCAAACTGTCTCTTTGCAGTCGTGTTTACTAAGTTGTTCTCCACTATATCTTCAGAGGCTGAATCCATATCTCTGACATGCATTGTTGTCATTTGCTTCTTTCTGAGCATGCCTGAGATTTTTTTTTTCATGGGCATTGCAGTGCAGTTATCAACAAAAACTATGCATGTTAATATAAAATTATTGCATCAGCATTGCATATGTAGGTGACGTTTGTATTTTAGAGGGCTTAAAAAACAAAGTAGATTCATTTATTTTAGTGTTTCTTCCTATATATGAAAGAAAAACAAAATGTAGTGACATCTGCAGATCTTCTGTGGCAGTAAGAGCAAAAGTCTTGAGTCCAACATGACATTTTTTAAGATGTAAAAAGTATAACTTACAGAAGATATACTTGCCGGGAATCATGTCATAAACTTCAGGAAGAGGTTAACTTAAGAACAACTTAGCTTTAAGAAGCCTTCATGAAATTGGCCCCAGGTGTGTATGTACTGTATGTTAGCTGCACTCTTGTCTTGCAGTGTGATTTCTAATGAGGCCTGTCAGGTAATAAAGATTACACAGAAATAAGTTTTCTAGACAATGTTGGGTTTCTTAATGCAATGTGATTTTTAAAAAATCCTCCTCTTTTTATCTTTTTTTTGTGTGGCGTACATCCACATTGGATCTTGGAGAAAGAAAACGCTATCACAGGCAAACAAATGAATGCTATCCATCTCCCATGCGCATTTGAAGGGCCTGTACTCTCAGTGAACTTTCCTTTTATTAGCGGGGGACTTGTGTTTTCTCTTTGGTAGGTCGCCCCCCAGTGGACGCCGCAAAACAAGCAATCCTCTTAGTGCCCTCAGTGACTTTCCACTGCCTGATGACGTTCTCAAACGGCACAGTGGTGATGGACGTAAGTCTTAAGATACAGTACCCACACATACACACTTTAGAAACCATTACATAATTAATTTCGTTTTAACCTAAGTAGTTTGGCACAGAAGAGGAATAAGCAAAGAGTTTGCTCACCAGGTATTCACCCAAATCATGATTCCTCTTACCTTACTATAGGTAGACCTGGCAACAGTGACAGCGAGAGCATGGGAGGAAGTCTTGAGTCTTTGTCCAGTCCAGGTAAGGCCAAAACTCCAATCACCAGCTACTAACTAGAATGTGCATGTTGCATTTTATTTCCCTCCTCTTGCTTTTGTGGTGGGGGTGGGGGATTTTTTAACATCATCACTAAGTAGCCAGTTTTCTAACATGTATGTTTTCAATGACATTAGCTCATGGGAATCGGAGAGTTACAAAAGCTTCCTCTGGAACCATGTCATCAGATGATCTCGATGAGCGAGAAATGGGGACAGTGTATGAAGGCGGTGAGTCCTCCTTCATTACATTTATTCATTGCTCCCCAAACTATCTTAATGTGACTTACTGCAGGTCTGGTACGGTACACTTGCACTTCATAAGCATCAGCTTGTACAATCTCACCCCACAGAAAACCAGGATCCTTTGTCGGAGAGCAATGGGTCGACAGGCAAAATGCACACGTCCCGTGCGGCCCTGACTCATCGTCTGAAAAAGACAAAGAGCAAGATGATCAAGTGCAAACAGTGTGAAAACTATGTCCTGGTCAATGGAGTGGAGTGTGTGGAGGTACATAAGCCCAATTATACACTGCACTTCGCTCCTTATCACAATACAAGAATTACTGTAATAGATTATTGCAGTCTACAGTGAGTAGTGCATAAGTGTCATTTTAATTATTTGGCTTGTGTTTTTTTTTTATGCTTAACTTTCTACTCAAGGGTAGCTTATAACCTAACACTGTGTATTGCCCAAGTTCATTCTAACCTTTAACCAGTAGTAAATGATAAAACGACCAAAAACATTTAGAAAGAAAATATTAGACAACAACATACAGCATGCATCATAACGTTATTGAACATTAAGCCTGATCTTGTTTCTCTGCCTATCACATCCTCTCCTCTCTTTCTCTCTCTCTCCCTCTCTATCTCTCTCTCTCCTCCCAGTGTGGTCTTGTCATACACAGAAAGTGTCTAGAGGTTTGTCAGCTGGAGTGTGAGCAGCGGAAGGGGCTTCTGTTTGGAACAGGCTTCTCGCTGCTGCCCAGGGAGACGCCAGAGGAAGTGCCCTACATAGTGCGCGTCTGCACGGCTGAGATTGAGAACAGGGCCATGAATGTGCAGGTACGCTCACCTGAGTAACTCTGTTGTGGTGGCAGTGAGCATTAGTAGGCGAAGGCTTCCTTGTTATACAGCAAGGAAATAGCTGAGGCAAGACTAGAAGGATGTTGCTGAGTTTAGTCACTTTTCAAAACCAGCTTGTTTGCTAGAGAAGAACATAGTGGCAGTGATTCATGTACTGTTCAGAAAATCTCTGATAAAGTAGTAGTGAATGTTTTGGCTATTTGTTACATGTCAGTAATATACTGGCTTTGACCAGCTATCTCTCTCTCACTCTCTCATATTTCACTTAGGGTGTGTATCGAATCAGTGGCTCCAAACCGCGGATTCTAAAGCTCTGCCAGGCTTTTGAGATCCAGAAGGATAACGTTGACCTTTCCGACCTCTCTCCCCATGACATCACCTCTGTCTTGAAGCACTTTTTCAAAGAGGTAGCGGACGCCACTTCAGTGTTCAACTGTTTTCATAATTTGGTTGTAATGTGTTTGTCTTGATCACTCTGATAATGCTCTTTGACTCTTTTGATAGCTACCTGAGCCTCTTCTGACTTTTGACTTGTACAACAACTTCATTGCTATGGGCAAAGAGATCCAGCATCTGAGTGAGAGGAATCATGCCACTGAGAATCCTGGGAAGGTGGAGGACATCATGCGCTCTCTGAAGGAGTTGTTGGAACGGCTCCCTCTCAGCCACTACAGCACTCTGCATCACATGATGGCCCACCTGTACAGGTAGAGCGATCTCAGTGTCATTGATGTCTATTTTGCATACAACTGCTATACAAATTTGATCCAAAAAGCACATACAAAAAGATGTGTGTCGAAATATCGTCTGTCATTTGCGCAGGGTTTCAGAGAATTTTGAAGAAAACAAGATGTCACCTGGAAATCTGGGCATCATTTTTGGTCCGACTCTCTTGCGCCCCCTGGTGTCAGGAGATGTGTCAATGCTGGCCCTGCTGGAGACGAGTTACCAGGCCCTGTTGGTGGAGTTCCTCATCACCCACCACAAGCAGGTGTTTGGAGCAGGGGAGCAGAATAGATCATGCACCCCTCCTCCCCCAGTACCCACTGCCCCTCTCCCACAGACCCCCACTAAGAGCTCTTCCTGCCCCACCCCTGTAGCTGCCAGCACCCCGCAAGGGGAAGGAGCGGCATCTCGAGAGCGCCCTCGCTCACTGGAGGTAAGACATGCTTTAACCATCTGTTGTTAGACCCTGCATTTCCTTGCCTTTTCCCACATTGCAAACTGTTAGTCCAATCAACAACCACCCCTGATACTAAACACCATTCCTTCGACCAATTAATAACATAACTGGGAGGGATTTAGATGATCATAATCAAACAATGTGAAAAGCATGTCTGTAAGCACAGATTAAAGGCTCTCTAAAGGTCGCTTGTGTTCTGCTTCGCCTTTCTTGTGCTCTATGTTTCTCCTTTCTGCGCCTCCCTGCGTCAATCCAGGGAGAAACATGCAGCTGAGGTCTTAAATGCTTAAATGCTTATGCTGTAAGGATTAGTGCGCTTGCATGCGCGCTTCTGCATCAACTTACTGCTGCCTTGGCCCAGCCTACCCAAACCAACAGAAACCAGTTCAATAACAGGCGTTGGTGGGGGGGGCGTGGGGCGAGGCAGGGAGGGCCGAGCCATCCTCTTGTCTTTGAGGAGGCTGTTGGGAGATGAACTGATTGCCCACAAGATTCTGTCTGGGCTGAAACTGAGGCACTACGGCTTTGGGAAAAGGGGAGCAGCTACGTTTTTTGTCTGAGGGACACAGGACTGATCTTCCTAGACTTCTCCCTCAAGCACAAGAAATAGAACGAGAGGTTTGCTGGCTCCACACCTAAGCTCTTTTAGCCTGGTGAAACCCCTCTTCTTGACATATGGCCCAGGAAACGTGTTAAGCGCACCAGGAGGACCACGTCTGAAAGCAAATTTATCGTCCTTGCACTTGTTGCACTTTTCACCACATGTAAACCCTTCACAAAGGCCTCTAGCAAACACAAAATTAACACCAAGCTTCCATCCACTAACCCCTCCTTCCCCTAAACATAGAATAGACTGCCTGTTCTAGTGTTTAACACGTCGAATGTGCTTCTGCACCCTGTGAACCCCCCGCCCCCCACCATACCTCTTAGTTACGGTCCCTCATATGTGTTAGTCACACGCCCCATATGGCTGCTACAATGTGTGTCATTCGAACAGACCCGCGCTATCAAGAGAGACTCAAGCGAGGGCTACATTTCTGACAAGTCCTCGTCCAATGAAGCCGTGGACCAGCTCAGCCCACAGGCCAATGAGAAAGCAGGTAGGCAGGAGGGGATGTGAAAGGACTGTCACCATTGGATGAAAGGTAATAGTTAGGGCATGTTGTAAAATCCGACTTGCTTGCTGCTGCTCTCGCCTGCCTATCTGCACCATGAGCTCACACTGCCTTCAAGCTTTCAAGGTTTCAGGGGCGCCACCAGGGGGGGACAGGTTAGGATGATTCTAAGGGCCTATCACTGACAGGGGGGCCCAGAGAACATTTAGTGTTTGGGGGACTCAAATAATTTTCTGTCATATGGCCCAAAATTTCCAGCAGCACCCCTGGTCAGTTAACATGCTTATAAATTTCCTAATGAAATATCTTTGCTAATAGCTTTGTCAAATCAGCTGTCCCTCCCCATCTTTCTGAACATAATTTAACCTATAAAAAATGAGCCGTAACCAGATTTTTTTTTTTTTTATAGATTGTTTAGAGTAATAATGAGGAATGGAGTAGATGTAAAATGTTTTACAGTTTAAGCTTTTTAATCTGCCCTGTGCATCTCTTTCATCCATTTATTTAATTCAAATAATTTCATACATCTTTTTAAAAGTAAAAGTTTTTTTATTGACCCTTTTTCTGTTCCTGACCCTCCAGCAGTCCTGGCTGTGAGACGAGCTACACCCACAGCCCCTGGGGGGGCTGGCCCCTCCCAGGCTACCCGACCCCGTTGCCCCTTCAGCAGGCAGCCAGTCAAGTACCACCGGCACCCCACCCCTGCTCCCAGAGCCCGCTCCACCGGCCCCCGTGTCGGGCCAGAGGCCTGCGACAGGCCTGCCCACCAGGAGACTCCTGACAGCAGCCGCAGCTCCTCCCCAGAACTGAGGGACCCCGTCCAACCCAAGAGCCAGAGCCAGAGCCAGAGTCAGAGCCAGACCCAGTTCCATCTCCAGGCTCAAACACATGTGCTCTCCCAGGGCAGACGAGAGAGCACAACGGAGACGGCCCGCCCACGCAGCCGAGCTGGTCAGGCCTCGCATGGCCGCCGCCTCTCATCCACCAGGCTGGACGTGCGACTGGACGACACGGTGGCGGCTTTGGCGGCAGCTGCCGCCACGGCCAATCAGAAGGGCATCCACTTAGGGGGGGCGGAGCTGGCTAAAGGCAAAACGGATCCATTGGCCAAGCTGAACAGCAACCAGTCCAATAACAGGCATGGGGGGGACCGGGAGGGCCGAGCCCTCCCCCAGTCTTTGAGGAGGCTGTCGGGAGACGAACGAACTGCCCACAAGATTCTGTCTGGGCTGAAACTGAGGCGCTGTGGCTTAGGGAAAGGGGAGCAGCTGCATTTTGTCTGAGGGACAGGACTGATCTTCCTAAATTGATTACACAAAACCACTCAACACCATCAACAACATACTATAATGTAAGCATATACTGTAGGTACTGAGATACACCTCTGTTAAACAGAACACACTCACATGATTCAGTTTCAATGCTTTTAAGTAGGATTTAATTTTTGTTTTTAACACTTACATATGTTTCTGTGTCATGAATTCCAAGCCATAATGTACTGTCACATTGCACTGGACGGAAATCTTCTCCCATGTAGCATGACTTCATCTTTGGCCAATAAGGAACTATAAGAAGTCTGATGAACAAACCAAATTACCATATTTATTTTATGTAGATCTGAGGTCTGCTGTGAAATCTTGGGAGACATGAGTTTTCTTGAAGCACACAAAGCTGAAAAGGACGTTGCCAGGAGTGTATTATGTAAAGATCAAACAGGCTTTTTTTCTCTGTTCAACCATTTGGTGACACCTACAAATTTACAAATTGAATGTATCAGTCATGTGAATTTGCAGTATTTTGTATGATGTACTATGTTTAAAATGTAAAAAAAATACTGTACAATTATACCTACAT
>JAVQKI010332382.1:0-11853 GCA_036025975.1 Nematalosa erebi
AGAGAGAGAGAGAGAGGAGGTGGGGGGTGTAAAATAATACAGTATTGAGTATTGATGAGCGGCAGAGGACAGGGAGCAGGTTGAAGAGAGAGTATAAGACCTTCAATATGAAGGCAAGAGTGTTATGAGGAAGGCACTTTAGATAAGGAAATAAGATATAAGCTACACGATAGAGACTATAATCTTGCAGGCGGCACTAGCAAAATGCTGGTCTAGAAATACCTGTATAGTAACTTAACCCAGGGAATGAATCAGGCAAAAAAGCTTGTCATGAGCCAAGTTGGAAGCATGGAAAGACTTTAGAGAATTGCTAAACAATTACTAACCCGTAATATAGGGGCAAAAAAGAGGCAGTTCTCTAATATTTGCATAGTGAATTGACTGGAAGTTAAATGGACAAATTAGATACGTTGGGCTTTACCAACATCAAGCCTGCTTATTTAGCTGCTCACTTGCACACAGCAATAATAAAAACACCTGTCTGTTCCTCAAGCATTTTATTTACCACTCTTGGTTTCCATGGCAGCATAGGCAGCAGGCATAAGGTTTCCACGGCAATGATGGTAGGAGAGGGAGGTAGTGCCGGAGGGGGGGACGTGGCTGGTAATCGAGGGTGCGCAAAGCACACAGATAATGCAAGAGTTCTATACACAACAACCCGGCCAGCCACTCCCCGCTGAAGACACTGGCGACATCACTGACAGCAGCTTAGGTGGATGAGTAGAAGAACTGATGATGTA
This sequence comes from Nematalosa erebi, assembly GCA_036025975.1. Classification (NCBI taxonomy): domain Eukaryota; kingdom Metazoa; phylum Chordata; class Actinopteri; order Clupeiformes; family Clupeidae; genus Nematalosa; species Nematalosa erebi. Next base: position 741 of record JAVQKI010332382.1, read on the forward strand.
CTATTAATTTTTTGTGAGCAATGTTGCTGGGCAATGTTCCTGAGTGTTGTTGCTATGGTACATTGACATTAATATTGAGCAACTATTTTGTTAAGGGAAGATCATCATTCAGTCATCAGTACAACCATCAGTGGGCAAATTTATGATCATCCAATCAGAACAAATGGAACCATGTGTGGTTGCCCAGCAACATTCCTTAAAAAGTTAACCTGTGTATCCTCGGCTTGGGATGTGTGTTATGGCGGAGGTGCTGATGAAGACACACGAATGGAAATGGCATAAGATGGGGTCAGATCAAGCCCAGAGAATCACTGCAGAATTCCACACTTCCGTCGAGCTGATGCTGCTCCTCACTGCAAAATATGCTTCCAGTCACGTGACGTGAAGACTGAAGCCAGCGACACTGGACGGCTGTCAGTGCTCTGATTGTGTGTCTATGTGTGTCCGTGTGTGTAATGGTGGTCTTCTTTGAATCATTAAAGAGGAAGCCCCCCCGTCCTCCCCTGATGCGGCTTAGGTGTCAGCTCCAATCCCTGGTGGCGTCAGGACTAAGAGCCACCCAGCCCCAAAGTGTCAGCCTGCCTGCCTCCATCACCCCTCCCCACGATAGTCCATTTCTCCGCTCCCGCATCCATTCAGCCCTCCTCCACCACCACCACAACCACCACCAACACCATCACTGTCTCCAGGGTTTCTCATTTGCTGCTCATTGGAAAGCTGTCGGCTCAGGAGGAGCACATCTGCATGAGTTAGGGGCCAGAGCAGAATTACAGTCCAGTCAATACACAGGGCAGGTGTGTGTGTGTGTGTGTGTGTGTGTGTGTGTACTGGAGAAAATGTTAAAAAAAAGGAGCATTTTTCTTTCTTCCAGTAGCCGACAATACAAAAATGGCCACGGCATCATTTTGGGGCCCCTACCAAATCTTTGTGAAAAAAAAAAACAAACAAACAAAAACACTAACGTGCACCTCGGCCAAGCTGAGGATCAAAGAGCTGGTGGGGCTCACGTTCAACATGGATCACTTACAGCCGTTCTTTTCAACCCCAGCCCTGAGCTGTACATCACCATCCCTTAAAATAGGCTTGCACTCGCACACACATGCACACACACGCACGCCGCCAGCCATCACTCCCTTAGGCTGTGGCCACTAAGAGCACAGTCTTTCCTGCATTTCCCCCTGCTCTCCATTTCCTCCCTCTCCCTCTCTGCCTGTCTGCGTGTGTGTGTGTGGCACACAGATGGACTGGGCTTCCTGCTCACACAGTCCGGACATACATCCCTACAGATGGATGGCAGCCAGATCTGACAGCACTGTCATTACAGCGCTGACAAAACCCTTAATAAGGGCCCCCTGCCTCCCCCTGCTTTAACACGCTCGCTCACGCACTGGCTTTCTCTCTCTCTCTCTCTCTCTCTCTCTCTCTCTCGCTCACTCTCTCCCCATCCACCGGGGCCGCCCATGACGCTGTCGTTTCCATGTGCGTGGATCACTTGTATTCTCTAGGCCTACTTCATTTCTCGTTTAACACAACTCTGGTCAGAGCAGAATATGAGGACTGCTCTTCACTTCAATCAAAATTGTTATTGTGTTTCTGGGATTAAGTCTTGCCACGGCGAGCCCATTTAACAACAAAAAACACAAAAATGATCTATGCTGCACTTTGGATTTCTGCATTGGGAGAATATCAGCACATAGGTAAGAACAGACAAGACATTAAAGGTTCTTCATTGACCAGCAGAAACATTACATTTCCGACATCAATTCAAATGAGAATGCTTTCACCAGTGATGAGCTAACTTGCTAATGAATTGGTAATCTATTCATTGACATTCATTGAGACACCCTTTCTATTTTGCTGACCAGATAACCCCTCATCACCAAAAATCTAAGTATCTGAAATCATTAAAAAAAAAAAAAAAACACGGCACAGTGAAAACACAGTAGCTTATCTCTTCTGTTTCCAGACGATCACAGATTACCAGCTGAATACTGAATACATGACTAGAGCCACTCAATGACGTAGGCCTAAACGTAACTGCAAACCAAAGACAGCAAAAGAAACCAAATGGCAATCCAGTAGTGTTATGATCTATGTACAGTAAACCTGGAATGCACACTATCAGACCAATATTCAATATGTCAATTTCAAGCTCAATTGTTTCAATTTTTTTTTTTTTTTAACTTCTGAGGCTGATGCTCTGCTGACATACACATACATATTTTTGGGGACGTCTGTGTGTTTACGATGGAAACATGGAGATCAAACTCTCTCTCAGCAAAGCAGTTTCCACAGCTGAAGACTACAATCTCTGGTTCCACCCCTCCCCTTAGCTCGGTTGCCAAGCCAAAGTGTCCTTCACCCAATAAACCACCAGTTTATGCTTCAAAACTCGCTCGAAATCATTTACGCTGCCCAGGTTTGCTCTGTAAAATGCGGCAGGTCGCGCTGAAATGTGACTCGAGGCGGGAGATGAAGTGACATCCATCTAGCGAGCCAAAGCACTGATGTAGCATTTCAAATAAGAAATAAGGTAGCAAGTGCTCTACTGTCGCTACTGTGTTTTACAATAATGGCAGTACGAGAGAGCAAAGGGAGAACAACCTGGCGGTGTCGCAAACATAACCCATTTGCGGCGCCATGGAAAAGCCTAATGATACAACTGCAGGACTGCCGCGGCGAGGCCTGAAAGAAGTGTGTCACAGGGAGAATGTAGCACAAGAGGGAAACATCCAAATGGAATGGAAATTAGACTGAGAGAGGGGGAGGGCGAGGTGAGGAAGGACTAGTAGAAACCTCTGCAGGGTTTTAGAGCGGAAAAAAAAAAAAGAAGAGAGATTGAGAAACAGACGAGCGCAGAAGATAGTAAAACAGAGCTGCCTGACAATTTCTGCCCGGAGAGAACCAGGTAATTTCATCTGAAATCCATGCATATATAATCACACACACACACACATGCACACACTCCACAGGACTCCTTTGATTCCTGCCAAATAGGCTACAGACACTGAATATGTACAGCCTCACACCCCAGAGTTAATTCTGACAACGCAAAATTGGAAAAAGAAAATAACCTTTCTCCCCTTTGACAGACCTTAATGAGTTGCCTAGCTCATTGCACACAAAAATGACACCTTAAAATGACCACCAATATTACAGGTCCACCATTAAACCCATCACCCAGCACAAACATTTATACAAGTACAAAAACATTAGACACATGTAGGTCTACATAACTCCCAAAATTGGTCCTGCAATGTTCAGCGCTTAAACAAGACATTGCTCAGTGTCATTGTCTCCTGTCAAGAGTCCTGATTCTTACAACAAATCTTCAACCATTTTTGCAAAAATCACATCACTTGCAAAGGCATCCCACTCAACTGAGCAACGCAATCAGTCTGCTGTGCTGCCTAACATCACGTCAATGTGCTAATGCAGTCTCAAAGTGACTCAGAGACAGAGAGGTGAGCAGTACCTGGAAACAGGCTAAAGGGAGGAGCTGGGAGGGAAAGGGGGGGGGGGGGGGTTTTGAACGGTTGTTAGTGAGGCCTGCTCAAACCGTTACTGCAGCGCAGATGTACATGAGTCAGATTGACTCAGAGGGAAACCCAGAAACACGGTTAGCTCAAACGCCCTAACTTCCCTCACTGCTCCACTTCCTCAGGAACTAGAGTCAGGCACGCCAGTAGCTCGCAGAGGTGCAAAGGCCGCCACGGCCCGCTCTGAGAGAAAGCTAGTACTCCTGTCCCCAAAGAAAAGACTGGTAGTGCCGTTACTGGAAGCGCAACACGTGTAACACACGTTCCCTCTCAGAGTGTGTGAGTGAGTGTGAGTGTGTGTGTGTGTGTGTGTGTTTGTTTGTTTGTGTGTCTCTCTCTCAATACTGTCTGGTTGACTTGTGAATCCAAGAAAAAAAAGTTTTGTGTGGCCCTTGCAGTGACCCAAGCACCATCATTCTCCATCTTCAAAGCTGTTGAGCACTCCAAAAATACCCACAACACCCCACCCTCATGACACACAGCTTAATTATTCATGATGTTAAACATCCATAATGTACGAGTGACTGGCTATATATAGCTCGTGAATTTGGCCAGGCCACTGGTTAGCAGGCAGCACCCTAAAAGTGCTATGTCAGTGGAGGAGCCTAAACAGGCTAGCAAGTAGCATCAGCTCACAGACAAACAGGCAGCCTTTGCCTAGGCTTGATGAATTGGACTCGTATCCAGACGAAAGCTCTTTTCAAACAGTCTGCAGGAGGAGGCCTTTGAAATGAAAGACAGTTAGTTCTGCCGTGATGTGTTTGGCTTGCAAAGGGAGCCTTCATTTTGGCCTTTGCGGTCGAGCTGATTCGTGCACAGCATGGAAGCGTTCAGCTGGGGCTTCGAGTGTTTACCATTTTGCCCATCGCACCAATAGGAAAGCGCAGAACTGGAAAACACTTTTTCAAGATTTAGCATGTGTGATTATTAGTCCGAGCGACCACAACCGACACGATGGTTAGACAAAAAAAGAAAAAAAGGGGACTGCTCTTCGGCGTGCACAGGAAGGGCTCGCCTCTCTCGCACACTACTTCCTTCAAATACTCTTGGCTCAGGCCCCGCTTAAGTCTCCACGCATTTCTGGCCACTAATGACTAAATCTGTAAGCGAGAGAGAGGGAGGTGAAAAATCATGAGCATGCATACCTAAACAGAAGGGGGAAAATCATCTCCAATTCTGTCCCACATACAGCAGAAAAGGGAGTGCTTCTATAAAAAGCACACTTTGCAATGTGGGACAGGCAGGATGAGTAGCCCTCACCTTACAGGATGTGTGTGGGACAAAAGACAACGTAGACAGACACGCACACATATAGGCCTGTTACACACAAATATACAGGCGCAGACACACAGGCACAGACAGACAGCACCCCTGATAAAAATCTGCTATTCTCATGTCGTGCTGTTCTGAATAGATGGCTGCTATTACAACAGTACAGGCAAGAAACCTAGCCGACATCCAAACACAACGGTGTGAAAAAAGAAAATTAGAAAAAGGCTGCACACAGGTAACCTTCCTACAATTACTCGTTTGCTCTTAGCATCTCACTATTTTGCACCTTCATGGCTCCCTTCCCCACTCTCATTCAGTCAGTCAGTCAGTCATGCCATTCTTCCTTTTAAACAGCATGTAAAAATGTGCAACCTTACACGGCAGAGAAGTCTTCCCGTAGTCTTCTGGCGCTCTTCTTGAGCACCCTGCAAGCTTTAAAAAACACGGCAATAAATCCAAGCCATGGCAAGCTATCTCTACATTGGATCAGCACGGGACAAATTCCATTTGCGAAAAGGGAATAAACTATTGTTTGACCAGTTTACGCTCCGCCAGACCAGCACATTCCATGGCTGTCTAGCTTGCCGCTGGGCAGAGGGAAATAGATAAATACATACGTCTCAACATAAATCTGGCCTTGCCAAGATGAACTGTCCTGGTGTGATTTGTGGCAGCAAGCAGGTACTGGGCTGGGCTTTTTTCCCCGTCTTTTTTCGGGGTAGGGCACCTGAAGGACAAGCTCTGGTCCAAGCCTCTGGAGAATCTCGCTAGAGCTTTAAATAGGCTCTGGTGGCAAATGTCTCTCCAGCCTTCTCCAGCTCTTATGCCCCAACGCCACTCTCATTCAGAGTGGAAAATTCTGGCAAGATCTGGGGCTGCCTTGCATCGGCCAAGAATAGAATCACTTCACATGCTGGCAGTGAAAGCGTATGGAAAGTGGTAAAGATGGCAAACTTAAGCCCAAGTTCTCTGAACCAGACAAACACTGACCTCAAAAACTCAGTAAAGAGTAGGGGTGGGAATTGATAGGATTTGATCAATACTGATTCCCAAATCGTCTGATCCACCCAATTCTTTCATTAATTCTGTTATCCATGCCTTATTATAGAGAAGGTAGTCTACATAGGTTGCCAGCATTAACACAACAGCAAATTTGTCACTGAAATGAGGCAGACCATGTTGTCTATTTCAGTTTTGCTTTCAGAAAGACCCAGTGACCATGGTGTAAAAAAACATGGCAGCACTGATAACAGGAATTGAAAATGTCAACCATACGACACCAGTGGATTGAAGCATTTGACTCTCAGCTCTACTTGATTCTCCATTCTTTTCCCTTGGAAAGAGTAGCCTAACATCAAACAACATGGTTTAGTCAAAACCAAAATTTTCTTACATGTAAAGAGCACAAACAATGCCTTTGATACCACCATTATTTACCTCTGCTAAAACTAAGCCTACCTTATCAGTAAAAAGCACAAACTTTGACCATGATCTCCCTGCCATGCTATGACAACACAACATAAACACAACTGTTTATTTAAATACAATGGAACTCTCACATACACATTTCTACGTCCCATCACTGCATTTCAAAATAGACATGCAGGTACACAGCATGAGGTAGAGAGTTGTATACCAATGCTGCTACTGCTGGTCCAAAAGACATGCTTAAAGGTTTTTGTGCCCTATGTACAGAGCCATCGTATAGCCAGCGCTCCAGCCCTGCCCCCCTTGTGCATGTGTGTGCGTGCGTGTGTGTGTGTGTGTGTGTGTGTGTGTGTGTGTGTGTGTGTGTCTTCTCTTTTGGTCCTTTGCTTTTAGGTATGCTTTTCAGTCACGCATAGAGCACCCCGGCCAGCCCATCAACCACTCCCCCTCCCCCAACTCCCCTCCTCCCTTCCTGTCAGTGCATTTCAATAGAAATGGGGCCGGGTGAATGGCTGCAGCTGCCCCATCAAAAGGACAGCAGCGGCACTCAGTTAGAGGCTCTCAGTGATTGAGATTCAGCCAAAGCAGCAGCAGCAGCAGCACCATCACCACCACCCCACCCCAGTCGTCACAACCAGGAAGGAGGAGGGGTGGACAAAGACTAAGTGTGCGAGGGGAGGGGGAAACAGAGAGAGAGAAACAGCAGTATCATTACATAAATCCAAAACAACAACTACTCCTAAGCCTCAGTCTCGAGGACTAGCAAGGAAGAGCGAGCGAAAGAGCGAGCGACAACACAGTGGAGACTAGCCTAGCTTAGCAAAAACTGGGCATGGGAGAATGTTTGAAATGCAGGGAGGGAAAGAATGAGCGCATGAATGCAGAGCGGAGGCCCTGTTGACTCCTGTTCAGACTGCAGGAGGCGCAGACAGAGCAGTAAACAGCACAGATGTCCTTCTGGCCAAGGCTATGGCCACCTGTCTACACAGTTTAGAAAAAAAGGGGGGAGAGCAAGTGAAAGAAAGAGGGACAGAGGGAGGGGTGGTTTATTATTTTTTTTTCCAATCACTCTCTCTCTGACTCTCTTATAAGCAGTGACTGGAGAAAGGGGGGACAAGTCCGTGACAACACAGCACAGAGCAAAGCAATTCTGTCCTGTCCCCAAAGGCACAAAGCTTAAACCAGGCTTCCCTCATGTCTCATCAAAATACCAACTGTTGTCTGTGGTTGCATGGAGGGGATATGAGTACACACTAGTCTTCCTGTGATCCCCCATTCACACACAGCTGTCCAGCCCAGAGCCAACACTGCGTGAGCTTCAGCTTCAGGTCACCAACGAGCATAGTAAAGCCAAAAAATATGTGCATACACTCTTAGGGGCCAAGTGATTTCACCTCTCTGAGTTGATTTCAGTACGATCTTTGTAAGGGGCCAAAGAATCACTGGCTCGAGCCTAGTTGAGTTTCTCACACAAGGGCAGAGCTTTAAAAGGCGTTCTGCTTCAAGAGCACCTCAGAGGGGAGAGATCAAAAGGGACCAGGGAGTAACAGCACACAGTTAAATTTGCAGAAGAGGCGAAGGAGTGAACCTCGCTTTTGCTTTGATGCTCAAGGCAGAGGAGTGGGGGCAAAAAAAAAAAAAAAATATATATATATATATCTACCCAGCCCAATAATAAAATTATTTTATCTGTCCTACTGGTTGCTGGGTGATGGATGGGAGAGAAAAGCCTCAGATTTTAATTAAAAAAAAAAGCATTACCTGTAAACAAGCACACATTAGGGCAAAACCTAGCTGGACTTCATTTTGCCCTCTCTCTGATGTAGGAGTATGTGGCTTGAAGAATGGGGGGAGGATGGGCTGGATTTCAAAAGGGGTTTAAACGGCATTTGACTGTGTAAGGAGATTGGGTGGGGGTGGGGTGAGCAGCAGCTATAAAAGATTTACACCTCCGGAGAGAGACGCTAGCTTGGTCGAAGAGAGACAGAGAGAGACATGGCACAGAGAGGCTGATCCTGTTTACAGGCTCATCAGCCCTCGAGCCTCGGCTCTGCGGAGGTGGACGAGGGAGGAGAGCAGCAGCATGTCAAACGCTGCCCAACAGCTAGTGGAGGCTCACTGCTGCTGCTGCTGCAGCACAGCACCGCCTGCATAGCCTACTGCTTTGGCTGACACCCCCCCCCCCCTCGCCCTGTCTTTCTAATTACAGCCACTAAAGTCACACACAGGTTACTTCAGTCCTCACAACACTGCTATTGCACGAGCAGTAGCTACTGAGCCAAGGGACTATTCAATCCTTAGGGCGAGAGCGAGCTAGGCTAGTGTTGTTGAATGGGTGCTGTATGTAAACTGTGGACACATTCATTGCGGTGCCAGTCCACCACTATCCCATGTTCCCCTGGTCATGTATGGCACAGCTAACATGGCAGTCTAACCTTCGAGAGGCACAAAAACGTCTCTCTAGCTGGTGCACCGAAGACTGTGGTCAGGCAGATTTCTCACCCTGACAAAAAAACATCAGGCCTCAACCTGCCCATGCATACCCCATGTGGTGTTGAAAAAAAAAAAAAAAGAAAAAAGACAAAAATGTAGAGTAAACAAGCGACCACACAAGCCCTTCTGAAGAGAAGAAAAAAGGCTAGGCCTAGGCAAAGGCGCTAGAGCAGCTCTTTTGCAAAGGTAGAGACACTTAAAAGTGAGTGTCATGAGAACGACTGCTGTGCAGACCTGCATGCACTGACAGGCTACTGAGCTCCGCCGAGGCTCAAAAACAGGAAGAGTATTTGGATGTGGCCAGACATCCTCAGAGGACCTGCAGCAGAGCTAGTCGTTTAAATATACCCCTGCTGATGTGGCACAGGCACATTATGCAAGTGTTTCTTTTTTCAGAGTTTGAGTCCTCGCACAAAACTTTGAAAGCTGGCACACAGGTGTAGGCTAGACCCACCATCTTGCATGTTTTAATTTCCTCCACTGGGGTATTGAAACTTTGCACTTGGGTTTTTTTTTTCTCCCCGAGTAATTCATGTTGCTAGCGACCTTTGGTCCAAATCATATTGCCAGTGAATGGGTTCAACTCAAACAACAGTAGTAAAACTGCTCTTGCAAAACTGTTACAGAAGAGGTCGGTTGTCAAAGCCAGAATTAAAAATGAAAGCATTTCCTCTTTATCCCACTTCCCACCAAGCCTTTTCAGTTGGGAGTTTGCAGACTAATCTAAGTAATATCAGGGCAGAGGTCTGGAAACAAAAGGCTAACTCGCTATGCCATCAGAGCCAATGCAATTAGCGGTTCTCCAAGATGGGAGATGACAAACATTAGGCTAGCTACAATTCTGCTGTTTATGACATGATGTTTACCTTAAAACATTCTGGAACATCACACAAACTGCACTGGATTTCTTTCAGATTTCCAATTACATCATAACATTCACAAACCTGAGAAGATAATCCATCAAAATGTGCTTTCCTCCCACCTGTCTGAGCAGCATGTTGTGCTGTGCTTCACTGCACAGCTTCCACTATTCATATTCTTTAAGCAGCCAAACCCACACCATGGCCTGGCCTCTATTTAGGGTTTAAGCCCAAGCCATGTAAGGCCAAAGACACAAAGACTGTTGCGTGCTAACTGTGGAGAGCCCTAATTCAGCTTTGCTATAGGCTACTTGGGCATGTGCTGACCTGGCTAGAGACACCAGACTACTCTCACAAATGTGCAGTACAGAACAGAAAACGCGCCGAGAACATCCACATCCCAATAACAGAGCAGATGACCCCCTGACCTCCACACTAAGGCCATTTCCTGCCTTCCTATTTGCAACAGAGGGGACATAGAGAAATGGTCCATCTTAGGGATGATGAGAACCAGACACAGGGCAGGGGTTACAGGGCAGGCACTGGGCTTTTGCAAAACGCAAGCTCTATGCCACAGAGCGCTGTTGCAACCCAGCCCAAAAACTTAAAAAGTGAAAACTCCCTCTGCAACGGCTCACAGTGTGTGTCTGCAAAACATGCGAATAGGGCAGGATGTAGAAACCGAGAGAGAGAGAGAGAGAGAGAAACGAAATGAGATCTCCTGCTCAAATTAAACAAATACAACAGAAAGACAAGAGGGAGGCCTCCCTTCAACTGCACTGCTGCATGTGCACGGTTTCAAGGTAAACACTTGAACCAAGCTGCACTAGCAATATCTGCAAAGCAATACAGCAGGCTGGCGTGCTGCAGTGCTTTTCTCCAGCACTGCTACTGCACCAACAGTACAGGCAAATACCTTCCTTCAGAACATAGGCCATCTGAATGTACACAAGCAAGCAAGCTCTCTTGTCCTCATCCCTTCTACCTTGTTCTTTACCATCAACACAGGAATTATGTCTAATCAGTAGTACAGGATTCGAATTATTTCAAAACAAAGCATCATTAGATCAGTCTACCTACATAACTGATAGCAAATCTGACTCTCAAAAAGCAAAAGATGTCCATGGTAAAACCTCGTGTTTAACCTTAACATAACATAACATTACACACAGAAACATCCTGTAGTTTATTTGACCGCTTCAACGTCATGGACACGATTAGCAGCACAGGACTATCCTATGTTATTTCTCCAATAAAACTTTGAACTCAAGAGACAGACACATTGCCGAATGGCAATGGAAAAATACGGGAGGTCCTCTTCAAAATCTTGCGAAGACACTTCTCCGGTTAGCTAAGCTCCCAGAAATATTGCTAGAGAAATATCCGCTTTCTGACTAACTAAAATCGCGTGTCCCACAAAAACAAACCAATCTGATCACTATTTCACCAAATATTTTGTAGAAATTTGTGTCGAAACAATGAAATAGATGAAATATGCAGTCTATGTATATGTCAGTGTTT
>JAVQKI010332598.1:0-23960 GCA_036025975.1 Nematalosa erebi
AGCACTAACAAAGAAGAATTGATACGTTTGCCCTTTGGTGTCAATATTCTACACATTTGGTATCAAGTTCAAATATGACTGAAAGGGTAATAATTCCATGTGATCAGCGGGGTTACTTATACTCTGTTATTAGCCGGTGTAGGATCAGAAGTCATTGAAGCCGTTATTTTAAGGTAAAATGACTGCATGGTGTTACTTTAAAATGGCTTTTACTGGCTGTGTTGCCATGAATGTACAGACCAAAGGCCTTAGCCTGTCTGAAGCTGGCTTTGTGTACTCATAGTGAAAGGGAGACAAAGTAAACTCCAGTAACCCACTAAAGTGAGTCACTCTCACTGAAATGCAGTTTGCTCAAATTTCTTTGTCTGACTTTTTTTTTTCCTCTCTCTCTCCCTCTCTCCCTTTCTTTTTCTTTCTCTCTCTTTCTTGCTCTCCTCCCTTCTTGTGTTCGGGGAGATAAAATCTCACATTGAACAAGCCTTCTCATCATCCCTGTTTTAACTTGGCCCAGGTCTCCTGCCTTAGGGTGACAGGTCTTGTCAGAATTTGGATTTTGGCCTCCTAGACAAACAACATAGAAAGCCTCTACAGACAGCCAGCTTCTGCGTTTTATTTATGTGTCTGAGCCAAGCAAATGCTTCAGAGTTTGAGTGTGGATATGTAAACACACATGTGTATGTATGTATGTATTTACAGGTATGTATATATGCTCTGTGTGTGTATGTTTGTGTGTGTATGTATATTTTATCTGATTGTACTGTGTATGCACACATACATTTTTCTATATACCTGAAGGCCAGATCTGATCTTGGAGCGACAGAGAGAAGTGCACTGCATTGCTGAGTCACATTCTCTTAGTCTGCATATTTCAGTGAGCCCAGTCGTAGGGTCGTAACAGCCAGCCGTCTCTCTTCCTTAACAGGCATGAAATTATCAACAAATATCTCTTTTCTGTGCTAAAAAACCTCCCACATGCCATGAGGCTAGACATTAGTGCCACCTATTGGAACCAGTCGGAATGATCCAACGCTTCATTTCAAGGTGGATCCAGCAGAGCTCTTTAGTATAAATTTTTGTGTCAAGCTAAATCTGCTGCATGGTTAAGATTATTTTTTGCACACTACACAGCCACTTGCCAAACATGTGCTATGAAAGACACGTTGTTGCAATGTCAACGGTTAGTTAGGAACAAAAGCCACTTAAATGCAATCTGGCACATGGCCCATGTAAGAACATAATAAACATTTAGGCCTCTGAAGTTTACAGCCTGCTTGCATTGGGCTCGCAGTCTTTGACAAATTCAATATTGTGCGTGTGTTTAAAGTATGCATGAACCGTGTGGACACCTGGCTCTTGAGCAACTTGAAGCTGGATTTCATAAAAGAATTATGACTACATGCACTGTCAGAGTGCCAGGCTGCTGCCTTTGTTTCCCTATGGATAAAGTGCTTAAGTGTCTTTGTAGCCTAATTATATGTATCAAAGCTCAAATAAAACAGCAGCTGGCTAAGCACAGTGTGTACAGTGTGATAACTCACACAAAATGTTGCATTATTCAAAAATCTGGTAAACAAAGGCGGATCCGTTGTCGTTAAATTGATCAAACGTTGGGGACGCATGTCGACGCTGCTGGCAAAGAGAGGAGGAGGTGTGTTTGTGTGTGTGTGTATATGTGTGTGTGTGAGTGGGGTGGGGTGGAGGGGGGACTTTTTTTTTTTTTTTAAAGGAGTGTGTTGTTACACTGTATCCGCCTGTGAACAATTCACCTGCCTTCATCTCTCAGCACGGCCATTCACTGGCCAGCATCTCTTTGGCTGTGCGCAAATTGGCATGTCATCACTTGACTGTATTGATCCAACCTCAGGTGCAAAGTGGGGAGCCGCTGGACACCTTGCACTGTTTTCTCTCTCTCTCTCTTTCTCTTCAAACTTTTTTTTTCTTTCTCTTTTTCTTCTCCCCCACTTCTTTCTCTTCTTTTGTGATGTCAACCACTCGCTCTGGCATCACCTCTACGTGCCGTACGCAGTGGGTGAGCCCGCAGTTCAAAGTGGGCAAACAGTGACTGAAAGGCAGAGGTGATCACACGGGGCGTGTGGGGTGTGGTGGTGGTAGTGGTGGGACTTTTAGAACACCAAACAAAACAAAACAAGCTTTAACTGTAGCCAGCTTTCAGGGCCACACAAACAAGCAGCAAGGGGGGGTGGGGGGGTGATCCAACATGGCCTGCGCTGGTGACCATCTTTCGCCCTGTAGTGTTGTCTGATGACAGCTCCTGTTAGAGTTCCTTTTGTGTGGAACATGGACGCTGAGGACAGCGGCGCTTGTTTAAAAGCACAAAAGGTTGGAGCGTGTCGTGCACACACGCACATTTACACACACACACGCACACACACACACACACACACACACACACACACACACACACATAGCTGCCTAATGCACTCTCGTCTCCTCCTTTAGTCGACAGCCTTCACTCTAATACATCACAGCCCTGCCACATCAGGACGCTGATCAAATGAGTTTGCCACATGGGCTGAACAAGGTTGAGACAACGACATTGTATCATTTGTGATACTGTACTGATGGTCATTTTCATACTAATGTGGAAAACATGCATGTATAATCATTTTTCACAGTTTATGATCACAGATGAATAGATTAAACATTGTTTAATGATGTTGAAACAATTACACCATGATAGGTTTTTGCGCGGGGGGAAAACCATCTGTTTTAAACACTGCTTTTTAAATTAATTATTGTTGATGATTGCTGACTTTTGTTTTAAGGGTTAGCTTTCAGAAGTGTCAGGTTAATAATTTTACTTCAGGTTTTAAATCACATAGCCTAGGAAAGGGACATGATAATGAGGAAAGAGCCGAGGATACTAAAATACTCTTATTTCACTTTTTCTGAAGGGAGTCTTTGCATTTTCATATCAGAGAAAGAGAGGGAGAGGGAGAACATGAAGGTCAGTGGGGTCATTAAGACAAAGAGTTTTATTCTCAGTGGAAGTCCAGTGTGCCAGGGATGACAGACGCCGCTAGCTGATTGGCTGGTTCCTGCTCGGATGGGATTTGCTGTCAACAGGTCCCAATTAGCCCAATCAGAATGGAAGGAAGTAGCTCAGAAAGGATACTTTGTTAGCGGCTCTGTTTGTGAAGCTGGAGCAAAAAACAAAACACAATCGCCCGTTCATTTTTCCCTCTAAATGACCCGTCGCTGATTCTATGGGCTAAAGTGACATGGGATTTTTTTTCTCCTTCTTGTTTCTATGCTCTGTTCTGCCGTCACATGATAAAGACCCGCGGCCATTGTTGTCAGCCATAATGCCACTGATGAAATAAATATTGCCCACTCTTGCATTTTGTGTGTATCTAAATAGCGCGTAATAGCACACATAGTCCCTTCCTCTATTAAACACCTCATCAGGAGACATTGAAAGGCACAAGCCAGCTGGTTTGCTCACTTTTTCAAAAGGAATTGTCTACCCCAAACTTGCCCCTGTGAAGCTGCTGATTTGAAATGGCAAACAAGAGATGTAAGACAGTTTCAATTGTGTGTCAGTATTTTTCTCACAGTCACCGTGCAAGTCTTATCGAATCAAGTTAGCGCATCGAGCCGTTTATATCATGAGATAATTTTTTACTGACGTATGTGTCTGCTATTGTTTTTAGAGTTTACACAGATGATTTAGAGGTCAGAGGTTTATCTGATTCATGCAACTGTTCCAGACTTTGTATTCCGATTTAGCACATTGAAGGCAATGAAATCTATTACATTCAGCCATCATTCACGCAGTTCTCATCGGTGGAAAAAGAATCGACCGCAGACTTTCAGGACAAACATGACAACCGCCACGGTAAACCAGCATATTTCAGTTTAGTAAACAGTCAAGGGGGGGTCTCATAATTTACGGGAAAATTGACTTAATTCTTCCCATAAACCTCTACTTGGATCTTCCATAGGCTTACAGCGCCAAACTAATATTTAATCAAATATTTGGAAAACAAATGCAAAAATATTTGAACGCTGGAAGAACCCAACACATACTTCACTGTTTAGGTTGTGTTTAGGAGGAGTTGGGGGGGTTGGATATGGGTTTGGTGGGGCTTGGATAAGGGATCAGGGGGTGGGCGAAAAGGCCACAGAGCTGGCTCTGATGTGGGGTGTATTTTGGGCCTGTCTGGCCCTTAAAAAAGCCCCCACTAATATTATTGTTGAGCCGGTACTGGAGCATGATGTTGTGAATGGCCCAGGAGTAGACGGATGCCAGCCTCCCATAGCCTGGCCTTGGGTCTCTTGCATGCCTCGGAGGCCACTGCAGGTGAACTGAGACGCTTTTAATCACATTAGACTCTGGCTGTCTGTCAGGGACTTAAACTGGGATTTAATGCACTGTCACCCGCCGCTGTTTGTGCGATCGCTCGAGCAGAAGAAAAACATGCAAATTCATAACTGCAGGCGGGAGAAGATAAACAGCATCGGGAATAAATCAGTCTAGAGTGTGATGTTGCTCCCAGATGGATTTTCATCTCATGAGCAGCCAAATGTGACAGTACTGTATGCGGTGTGCTGATCATGCACGCTGGATCATCACCAGTTACTCCAAATGACCAAATCTGATCGTGTGGGTTTCTGGCAATTTTGTACACCTCTAGGAATCAAGTGTCCTCTCATACATCATACTCAGATGCAGCTGCAGATCTACAGCACGTGTTTATGTTTCCTCTTGTTTGTTTTCAATTTATCGTTTCTTCTGTTACCACATACTGCATTTGTGTTGTCTTGCGGTCTCTTTGGAACTCTTACAGTGTTTACACCACACGTTGAACTTGATGGCATCTTGTAGAAGTCTGACTGTCCAAAAGCACACAGAGAGCTACGCCACAGCACCCAACACCAGGAGCAGGAGAGCGTGGTGCTGCACTTTTGATGCAGCCTGACCAACTTGTGGAGAAAAGGAGACAGAGAGATAGAGAGAGAGACCACGCTGATGACGCTTAGGCTGCCGCTGCCCTGTTCCTGTTCCCATGGTCATTAATCACCAGCTCTGTGGGGACCAATCACACGGCGGCCTGCTCCACTGAGCCTCCTGTCATCTCCACTTCCTGTGTCTACAGGAGAGCCGAGACTTTGCAGCTCGCCTCCACGGCCTCCATTTTGTGGAAAGCTTTTCAGCAGTGTAAAAGAGAGAGTGAGCGAGAGAAAGACAGACAGAGAGAGAGAGAGAAATAGAGAGAGAGAGAGAGTGTGTAGGTAAAAAATGGCCCTTTGACAAGAGTATTAATTACCCTCCTCCTTCATCTGTGGTTCCAAAGGTCATGTCCATAAAGACCTTTCTTCTTTCCAATACATTAAACCTGTGGCATCCTTTGTTTTGGGGAGAAAACACTCCCCTCGTTACACAACCAAAGAGAAACATTTAGGGGGCCGCAGAGACTTCCTTAAACTAGCATTCTCAAATGTATTTATATGTCAGTTTATATGGGCTGTTTAAGCAGGCTATCCTATCTGGAGCATGGAGAGGGTGCTAACTCGGGTCTTGTAACGAACCAGAGAACTACTTGCCTGTTTTTGTCATCCGTCCTGCTGGCATTTAGCATTAAGTATGACTTTTGTGGGCTTATAGAATATTTTTTTTTTTGGTTGGTCTCTGTCTTTCCCATTCCTGGAAGAAAATGTTTCTCTCTCACACAGATAAAGAGAGGAATTACTGTTGTACAGTGTACTGTATAGTGCTGTGTTACTTGGCCAGCTGTTTTCAGATGCGCCACATCCAACACATGTGCATACTGTTCCCTGACTCAATATGTGGCTTAGTACAGGGAACATAAGCCAGACCAAATACCCATTAAGCCGTCGAGGCCGACCAACACGATGACAAAGACGAGTGCGGAGGAAGGGAGGAAGTGAGAGATGGCCCCTTCCTGAAGTATAAATTCCTACGGTTGGGAATGACTGATCAGCCTTAAAGAGGCCTTTGATGGCGGGGACAGCACGTCAAATCAAATGCACTTTGAACCACGACAGAGAAGATTCAAGAACTCAAGTCCCCCTCAGAGTAGACGGCTCATTGTGTGTGTGTGTGTGTGCGTGTGTGCGTCCGCAAAGGAGGAGCAGTCTTGAGTTCATATCCTCGTACCCTGGAGCATGCAGCATGTCTGTGTGTTGTCAGACCGCAGGCCGTGCCGGTCACATTAAGAGCTGTGCTGCAGGAGTCATCACGCTGAAGAGGATGTGAGACACGGGGTGGCCCTGTGTGCAAAGACAAGCAGCCCTGGCATGAGGCAGCCAGCGAGTGAGTGAGTGAGTGAGTGAGAGAGAGAGTGAGCGAGGCTAGGGGAGCCACAGGCAGAGCACTGACTGGCCCGCAAGACCAACATGGCTGTGATTGACACCCGGGCTGACTTTTTAATGGCTCCCCCATGCGGGGCGGTAAAGGCCGGCCGAGCCTGTTTACGTTCCAGTGCCACTGAACCCACGGGCACACTCAGGTCAGAGCAACAGCAGACCACTGGTCCAAAGTCTGCCTCAGACTATGTCCTGTCACACACATCCCTACACACATGCTTCCACCTAAAGCCACACACACACCCACCCACACACACATACACGTATAATCACTCCCATAAGTACATGTACACACTATAGTAAACATGCATAATTATTCAAAATATTCTAAATATACAAACAGTGATACTATACAAATACATACAGACAACTCATCTCCGATCCGCGGGTAATTAAAGGCATGCATAGTACAGACATGCAGATGCATGGGCAAACACACATCTCCCACAATCTCTCACACGCTTACAGTACATACACCCACACCTACATGAATGTCCTCTGTGTGTCTGCAACATTCATAACTAAATGAATAAGGTCCCCTGGGCACGGTATTCCTGTAATTTATGGTCAAACAAAAGCCGTTGAGACGCGGAGTTATGGCCTGTGAATTGCTTGTTTTGGCAGCTCCATAAAAGGCTTCACCTCGTCGGCCACATCAGTGCAGTGGACTCAGGAGTGGAAAAGAGGGTCAGAAGGTGTGTGTGTGTGTGTCAGTGGGGGGAGAAGGGGGGCATGGAGCTCAGAAAATCAGATGCTCTCCATATGGGTGGGCTTTTTTCACTTGTTTTGCCACCCACCCACCCCTCCAACCCACACACACGCACACACACACTTTTGCTCGCACTCGTTATTCTCTATATTCTCACACACACTCCCTGTAGCCTCCATTCTCATTAAAAAGTCATCCGTCTGTTTCTCTTTGAGAAATAGCACAAAAGAAAAAAAAAAGAGAGAGAGAATGAAAATGCCACAGGCTCCAATAACTGATTGCCTGAGTCATTATAAACAAGCAATACACTTTAGTGTCAGATATATGATGAAGGAATTTATTTGGCATGGAATGGGGCTGTGTTTTTTTCACCCACTACCACCCCCACTGTCCATATATGCTTTATTTGACGGGGATGTGTTATTCCAGTGTCATAGAGTGAAGTTGGATGGAACGGCTTTGATTTATAGACCTTTCTGCCTTGCGCCTCCATTTGAAACAATGCTCTCCCCGGCTCGAAAATGAGACCACCAGCTGGGCAGAAGCCATCGCACATGTTCCGGCATGGACGATGGGGGGCCATCGGTTAAGACAGTCTCCTCAAATTGCTGTTTCAGATCAACGGCTTTCTTATACTGCGAACTGCCGACTATGATTAACATTATCACCATATCTCACAGATAAACCTCCAAAGAAAATTGTGAAGAGGGAAAAAAGGCCTCTTCAATGGCAGCAGTGATAAAAGGCTGAAGGCAGCTGAGCTGTCAGAGTTATGGATGATAGTGGGTTTGAAATAGCCGATAACTGCCCTCACTGTGACTCAAGCACCAGCCATTACACCGTTACGCCAAGGCCATGAAATCTGGATTGGTTTTCCACAATTAAGCCTCATTATGCCCAATTAGGCATCAGCTGCTCGTCCATCTCAGGCTCTGTGTACCAAATGGCAAATAGCGACGGCGCTCTTTCTTTGGCCCTCATGTTTTGAAAATGGAGATGGCACTCAGAACGCAGCAGGTGGCTTGTCTGAACAGTCCGTGCTCTCGGACGACACTATTCCCACGGCGCGGACTATTTTGATCATCCAAAGAAGAACAAAAAGGTCATATTTTGGACAGTCCATCTCACTTATGATGTGGGACCACAGGTGAGGCTTGGGGCATAGTTCATCTCAAAGCTAATGCTAGAAGCTAGCGCTACAATGGCTCTGGCCAAATTTGCTGCTCAGACAGTTAGCAGTCATCTTTTCAGTCAATACCTACAGTAATTGCTTTTTACTGGTATTGTATACTCATTCTTTCCTTGAATTGTAAAGCCCATACATTGTAGTATTGTGCTGTTCACAATAGCAAAATTTTTCTTTGAATTGGTAAAGTATTTATCTGTCTATCTGTCTATCTATCTATCAATCAATCTATCTCTTTGCTTTTGTGGTTACCCAAGTAATTCATGTGATTCATGTGAATATGAATGCCAACCAACTGAGTCACAGGATTACTAAACTTCAAAAACCACAACAACTGGGAAACTGGGATGTGATCTGTTCTTCTGTTTATATTTGCCCAGAGTTATTTAGGGGCTCTTTAGTCCGAAGCGACTTTCATGCAAGAGACTATACATTTTATCAGCATTCGCAGACCAGACTATAAATAGAAATGAATTTTTTTACAAAATTCCTGAAAAATCTTCTGGTCTCTATTGGGAGTGCATGGAAAGGAACCTGTATAACTCTGCTGTCTCAGTGGAGGGGACCACAGGTCAGTGGAAGTACATGGCAACCATGAAAGAGCCCGGAGGTGTCTGCCTGCTGAGAGGCTAAGCTGGTCTGACACAGGCAGGAACTGAGCCCTGGCAGCAGAGTGGGAGGCCACAAACGCATCGGCTCAAAAAGGACTCTTAACACACTACATTACTGTATCTCCTGCCACCGATGCGTAGCTCCTCGCATGGCGTGTTATTTTAACCACAATACTCTGTGGCGTTGGACAAGCCTTTGAGTTTCGGAGCTGCAGCTTGTTGTTTTTGGACAGTCCCTCGTGTTCGCAGGGGTACAGGAAATCAGTGGAAACTCAAGACGGTGACACAGAAGGGACTGTCCATTCAGATAAATCCGTCGAAATAATTCTAGGCTCCTCTCTCTTCCGCCCCCTTCTTCCTCCATCTTGGCCCCAGGGGCTGACCTCAGACACACAATGCAGGTGCTAATCTGTTGTCAGAATAGCAACTCTGTTTATCTGTAGAAAGCTGCACTCAGTTTATGTGTTCTTCACCCCTGTGTGGTCTAGTGAGGGGGTGGGGGTGGTAAGGTATTCGGTTTTCGGTGTCGGGGTGTGTTGGCACACAAAGCCAAACAGAGAGGCTCGTAGCCCCCCAGAGGTTTGCAGGCTTCGCTGCCGTGCTTATTTTTTCCTGTCTACCCAGCGCTGTTCGGGTCCAGCTCTCGGGCTGGCAGACAGTGGCGAGGCTGGGGGTCTGACCCTAAGCCAGCACGCTGCTGTCTACACAAACGCGGCCGAGCGGAAAACTGTCAGACTGGACAAACACAAAACAAGTCAGTCTCTCTCATTCTTTCTCTGAGGAGTCCATCTTTCAGTCTGTCTCTGAAGATCTCTGGATGAGAGAGTTCTCAGAATTCATCACAGTGAAGAACTTCAGCTCTGGATTTCAAGAACCTTTGGTCAAACTTTGTAGAATGAAGTTTGTTTACATGCACTCTTTCTCCAACTAAATGGAGTGGTACATGACGAAACCACTTGATTAACTGTGTGTCGGATGGATGGCTGTAGGTCTGGAGACTAGCCTGCTATGACACATGTGCTCTGAAACACTACCTTCACCAGATCATATTGAGCAGATATGTTACTAGCCCACCCTACTCTCTTCTTTGTGTAGTTCATCTCAGTACATAAAGAGACATAAGGAAGGAGTGTAAAGTACAACGAGTCAGGCTAGAAGAGAAGAAATGTAACTCGTTTTCTCTCATTCCATCCCCTTAAATGTGCTACAGGCTGCCTGTCTTGACATCAAGAAGTATCAGGTACAACATGAGACTATTTATTACCCAACAATAGACACTGTCATGCTCACAAGATTAATGTACCTTCTGCATGCCACTAGACGTCTTCTGTGTCTTCTTTTTGTGTGTAGTTCTGACACATACATGTTACTTTTGTCCCTGAAGTATCTTCATAACAAAGGCACATTTGTATTCCCCGGGATTCTCAAACTATTTAAATGAAATAACTAGCATCTTGTAAAGTGCACTTGTAAACTTGTAAAGTTATCATGCAACAAGTAAAGAGTAACTGAAGGAGTGGGTACTGGCTCATAAGCATGGTGATAGTAGCCTGTAAATAAACTGCTAATATTTTACATGAAAATTATTAGGGTATTGAGGAACCCTGACCAGAAGACTACGAACTGATTTAAAGACAAAGATGAAGTGGAAACTGGAACCTGTTCGACAGCAAATAAAGTATTCATAATGTTTTACTTGTTTACAACCTGTTTAATTGTTTTACTAAGATTCAGTGGCAGTCATACAAGAGTTCCTCACACCAGCAGAGGCCCAATGTGGATTGTTTGCTAGCCTGAACTCTTGGTAGCCTGAGGTAGGTGTATCAGATGAATCCAGTCCGGAGGGACATAATGCACAACATCAATCTGCAGAGAGATGACAAGTGCTTTCACAAGAAGAATGGAGACCTAAAGAATGGCTCACCTGCAAGCAGCCTTGTGCAGTGTAGGCTATTTGACACAGTTAGTAGATGGTGAGAGATTGCCAATGACATGACCGAAAGATGGATAGATGGCAAATTAATTAACATTTGTTTATTTTTGTGACCTTTCTTTTTTGAAGAAAACAAGGTCTTTATCTTGGGTTAGTAGCAACCAAAGCAAGCTTATGATATGCCCCTAAATCATGATGCACTTTTATGTTAACCCACCTACAGAAAACACTTATCTAATGAATTATTTCATGAGGCAATTTAGTAATGAGATGAACAATCTCACTTAATCTGTAATTGAAATGTCTAAATGCCTTTAACTCAAAAGCACACATAATTTACCCTATTTTTAATTCCCCATATATCACCTGTGTGGGACCCTGTGTAGTCCTCTTAGCGTTAGCCTGGTGCTGCTGTGAGATTGCTATCTGTGGTGATACATCAACAGCGTGTGGAAGCGGCGCTGTGTAATTATCCAGGGCCTCAATGGGACGCTGTGTTATTTTTGCCATGGGTGAGATCCCTATCAGGCCCCTCTGTGGCACCTGGATGAATGAGCCTGGGCTCCCCTACACCTCAGGCCTCCTCCAGTTCCCCCTCTCTTAGCACACTCTTCTGCAGAGACAAACTACCTAGCCACAGCACGTTGCTAGCTCAGCTAACGTTGTTGCAGCTGTTGCAGGTTTCTGTCCCTTAGAGCGGTGGCAAAAGATAAGCGAAACACCTGGACGTGTTCTTGAAGACGCAGATTAATGTCCTGTGAGATACCCACTTACTCAGATATGCTGCTGATTCTGCTCGACAGGCTTCGCGATATCGATTCAGTGCATGCGATCAACTATGACTTGCTACGTATTATAACTATCAGTACTCATGGTGTGGTTTGCAACTATGATGTTTGCATTTTCCACTCAAACAAAAAAAGAACTCAGTTATCTCTTGCTCACAGGGTTGTATGATGTGACCTTACACCCTTGGCTCTCTGTGATTTCCTATTATTCTTAGCCTAGCGCCTAGTGCCGAACATGAATTATTTGGTCCGCTGCTCTCAAAGATTAAAAGGCTGACGCCGCAGACTGTTTTGGTTCCCGTGTCTAGGTCTGAAATGTAGCGAGGAAATGCTTATGGAAACCACACGACATGAAGAAGTGAGAAGGGGAAGAGTGAAAAAAAAAAGAAGATGAAGAAAATGCAATGAATAAATGAAAAAAAAAACAAAAAACACACGACTTCTTTTGATAACTACTCTGCCAGGGACATGGCGATTCAATATTTCTCTCAGCGTGTACATGCCGTGCTCTCATGTCGAGGTTTATCCTCAATCAGTAGGCCCTTCCTGTGTTGCTCTCCCTTGAGCGGCAGCCTCGGCTCCAGCTTCGCCTGCGAAAAATGTACCCAGACTGCTGTCCCTCTTCCTTTTGGAGGGTTGATGTGGATGGAAATGGGATTAATTACACGAGAAAGTGAGGCCTAATCACAGAAATCCTGCCATGGCAGATTGAAGAGATAGGATCAAAAATCTTACACATTTTTTCATTGTTTGAAAGAGAGCGCATTGCGATATTTTTGGACCGATTTCCCCCCTTGTGTAAGATGTTGTACAAACAACATCTAGGAAGCGGAAATGAGCTAAAAGCACATTCTCGATTTTTGTCAGTCCATTGATCAGTTGACAAAGTTTTGACTTACAGCACAGCTTGACCTTGCTAATCTACTTCACATCACACTGATTCCTGTAGTCGCCATGAGTTAAAATGGGTGGGCTTAAACATCAAATTACAATCTCTTGTTATTCTAATTTCTTTCAAAGAAGATGCTGTCTTTGCTTTAAGTGCCTTTGCTTGAACAAGTGATATCCATACCATTTACAAACTCCTCGTCTTTTTTCTGTGTTCTTTGGACTAGTTGCAAGCTGCACACATCAACACATTTCAACAATGCAATGGTGTGCACTTGCCTCTGTCAAAAGCAAATCTCCCTTATTAAGCTGAAATGGCAGGATTGGTTTGCAGCTCTCCGCTCAGCTACCTTCTGTTTCTGTGCCCTTCCTTTTTTTAAACAAACCCATTAGAGCCTGATAACCACTCATTACTAGAGAGAGGGGAGATCTTTAAGCCATGTGACCTTTAACAATGACCTTTGACCTGCCACCAGCAAGCGCCTGTTCTTGGGGGAGGTGGTGAGGTGGCTTAGGTTACTTAAGCATGTGGATTCATTAACAAATATCTGTCCATTTGCCCCAGTAATAAGGGGGTGCATTTCAGCCTGGCAGCTAGCAGCTCAGGAATCCCAATGAGACTAGCTGCCGGTGTCACTCAAACGCTCGGTTCATTTTCAGGGCACCTATTTACCTGCTATTAGGCCTCAGACTTATTCTTATTATAGCCACACATGATTGGTATTCCATGCACCTCTGGGGTCGTGTGTCTTTTGATGAGCCCAAGGGGGAAATGGTATGGAGTTGGGAAATGCAAAGAGTGTGTGTGTGTGTGTGTGAGTGTGTGTGAGAGAGAGAGAGAGGAGAGGTTGCACCTTGGTGCTCTTGCTCCCCCTGTTGGTTAGAGCAAATATTATCGGTGTCTCATAAATTAACCTTCTTTCAACATGGCTTTTGGATGAAATGGTTCTAGCATCTAATTTAGTAGTTTTCAGACAGTCAGGAATGAACTGTCAGTTAAATATTTTTGCAGTTTAGACATTGTATTACTGAGAGAATAATGCAGATGACTGAGAGTGTTACGTAGTATAAACCAAGTGTAAAAAGACACACATTCCAAATACTAAAAGAAACTTTGAAATGTATTCTCCTGCATTTGTCATTCATGCCCTCAAATGCCTTCGATCTTCTAACTTCCCCACAGCATATGTTCATAACCACAGTGTAAAATCGCACACTGTGTCCTTGCATCGGCATGCAATGGCAGGCATCTGCTGCATTCGGTCTTCACCGCTGGAGAGGTGAAAAGGCACCTTCATCGTGATATTCCAGGGCCTAATGTTGTGCCCCGCGGTTTATACCCAATGAGCCATTCAGGACTTTCTGAAAATGCATCGATGCGTGTTTGGGGGGTCGATCTCGGAGGTTAGAGGATGGGGGGGTGGGGTGTGGTGGGGGGTGTTGGAGGAGTTTTGGGGAGGGGGTGAGAAGGGCAGGCCAGGATCTCTGTTTGCCGAGAGCTGTGAGGGGGAACGAAGGCCAAGCCGCTATCTGATCAAGGCCTCAGGGGTGGTGGACAACTTGTCAGAGCTGACACCATCCCTACAGAAAAGGTGAAAACAGGTAAACCGTATTTGGGTAAGTGATCGGACCTACAGATAGTCTAGGTTGGGTGATGTGGAAACAAGGCTTTTACTGATTAGAATCCCGGCTAATTTTACAAGGGATTGGGAAGAGGTGAGCGAGTAATGCGATAAGGAAGCCTTCCTGATTTCCTGCGAGTGATGGATTGGGAATGTCGCACCGGGAATACACACTCCGAATCAATCTCGGGGTCCGCAGTCTTGCGTACGAAATGCCTGGCCAACCTAAACTAAATATTTCATGTAAAATGTAAAACATGCGCTCTGCAATAAACATGCGCTGTTCTGCAGACAAACGGGGCACTGCAGTCAGGGCTAAAAAATGATTTTAACCAAAACTGTGGGCCTTTCCCTCGCCATGGCGTTTATTTATGTAGATTGGATAGAGTGGCATATAATTATTGCAGCGCTGCCAAGGTCTTCTTTATTTATCCTTCATTTCCTGCGGCTAACTCATGCCGAATATTGTCCCGGGATACGTGAATGAGACTCACACATTTATCTTTGCTCTCTCTCTCTCTCTCTCTTTTTCTCTCTTTCTCTCACGCGCCCGGCTGCTCAGGAGAACAGACGCTCCCAGAATCTCCCTGGCCTTGCAATCGGATATCTGACCGCTTCGGGCAGGAGCTCAGAGAAAGGAAAGTGTCCCCCACCCTGAAATCGTTTGTTGATGTTATTGCTATTAATTACTTTTTAGTTGCCTAATGTTCGGTCAGGGATAACTGATTTAAGGGTTTGCGGTACTTTCTGTTTGTGTGTGTGTGTGTGTGTGTGTGTGTGAGTGTGTGTGTGTGTGTGTGTGTGTGTGTGTGCAGAAACTTTTTCTCTGTTGCTCCCTCTTTTTTCCTCTCTCTCTCTCTTTCTCTTATGCTCTGTCTCTTCTCTTCTCCTCCCTCTGTGTGTGTTTTTCCATCCCCCCCTCCACCTCCCTTCTCTTTAAATAAAATCTTTCCTGCTGAGCTGTTTATTGCCTTAGCGTTTCTGGAGAAGTAATGATGCATACAAAATGATGTGGGATGCGGGGTGGAGTTGGAGCAGGAGGACAGACCTGCACATTCTGGCCCTTGTTGGAGAGAAGTTTCCCTCTTTACCCACACGACCCCTTTGGCTGGATTGCCTGGGTTGAGAGCCTGAGCCTGGATGGTGTATCTGTGGTGCATGTGTCTTTAGTTATATACGCATGTGTTTGTGTTTGTGTGTGTGATGTGTGTACGCACATTCGTGCACATGTGTGTGAGAGTGCCTGTATTTGTGTGCGTGCATTATTGCATTTGGGTGTATTTCACATTGATTGTTTGTTCACCAGTACATACTGTATGTACGCGCATATGGCAGGCGCAAAAGCAAGCGCACTCTTGCCACAATGTTGTCATTTGTGTCCTTTGTGTACATATCAAAGTGTTACAAACGTGTTGATTTACACGGCGACACACACACTCAAACAGGTCAGGGCATGCCACATCGTATTAAAAAGTCCCTCCCTTTGACACACACACACAATCACACACACACACACACACACACACACACACACACACACAGTCCATCCACCTGGACCCCGTCAGTGTACCTGCTGCAGTTTGTTTGGGAGGCGGCTGGTGGTGGGGTGGGTGTTTGTGCAAACACTGAGAAATGGCCTGTGATGTTGTGGGACACACAGGTGTATGTCAGTTGAAAGCGGCCGGCCTGATACCTTGCTGAAAGGCGGCCTCGTTTAGCGCAGCAAGGGCCCTGCATTAGAGAGGGTGATGACAGTAGCAGTTGCTCGGCCGCTGCACACATGACTAAGTTTCACCGGAGAGAGATGGGAGTAAGGGAGGCAGAGCGCGGTGGTGCGGCGGGGCACAGCGGCCCTTAATGTAGTGTGCAAGCGCTGGGAATAAGAAAAGCAAGAGAATGCTTTCCCTTGGTTAACCTCTGACCCGCAAGATGTTCCCACCCACTGCGAAAGAGAAGAGGAGCAGTAGAGACAGAGAAAAGCAAGAGAGGAGAAAGAGAGAGCGAGAGGCTGAGAAGAGAGAGGGATGTGATGCTGGCAGTTTACAGTGTTAAGCTGTTAGTTTAGGCTGCTCTCTAGTTAAGCAGTTATTTACGACCTCCGACTGGCTTGTTTTTGCAGACATATGCACGGCCATATGGGCCGGATCCAAACACAAAATGGTGTTAGTGATTGGGATTCAGTCCTTGGGAAAACAAATGTGTTTTAAATAGCTGTGTGGGTCTTATACCATTAAACGCACAGACACACACACACACACACACACACACACACATACATGCCCATGTACATGCCTAGACACAATAGCACATTCACACAGAAAAACAATACACATGCACACACACATACAGTACACACTTGCATGCATGTTGCTTCTCCACACACACAGAGAGACACACACACACACACACACTCTTATACACACATGCATGCATGCTTACCTCTCCACACACACACCACACAAACACACACACACACACACAGGTGCTCTTTTTTCTTCTTTTAGTCAAGCTGCAATTAACCTTCAGGCCTGGAGCCATGAATCACGGGGAAAGAGGAGAGGCTCTGTAAAATAAACACCAGGCCGCGGTCCCCTTTTCTCCTCACAGATTTATTGAGGTGGCCGGCTGAATAGAGCAGCCGTCCCTGGCCGTCCACGCTTGAGTAGCCTGCCCCGCACCAGTCCCTCAGGTGAAGGGGTCAGTGACACTGTGGAGACCTACCTGATAGGGGGAGAGGTCACGTAGAGGTGACCGAGAGAGGGACAGAAGAGATTGGCTCCAGGCAGGCTCCACATGGGGATTTTGCTGGCCTTTGGCTGAGTGACATCTCTGTCTGTTTTAATAGAACTGTTTTGTTTTTTTTTTTTGTCTTTTTTTTTCTTCCACCGATTTTAACCACGAAAACCATTAGTTATCAGCATGAGAGTTATCTATATAGGATTTTTGTTGAACGGAATGCTGAGAATATTCCAGAATGGATGACCACAAGCTCTGGAATTTTGGCAGTGGTGTGAAATAGACCAGAGGTAGATGGGGTGCCTGGGTAGAGAGGAGGGGGGGGGGTCTGCTGTGGGAAATCTGCTGGAGAAATACATTGACATAGGAGGAGCCACCAAAATGCGACTGTAACATTTTACCGTCTATTTTGTGCGTGCATGCCTGGACTATACAAAGTCGGTGGCCACATGCTGCCAGTTTTATAGGCTGATTTGGCCATTTCATTCAGAAAGGGCCCCTAAGTCCGAGTCGTATATCAAGTGGCCACTGGCTCTGATATTAAAACCATATGGGAGGTGCTCTTCCTCCTCCAGTGCCATTTGCCTTGTGCAGCTGACAGCCCGCGGAAGGAGGGGAAAAGGACATCAGCCGGTGTTCCGAGCCGATGGTCCGCTCCGTGGCGCATGGTTCCCATTTCACCATGACCGTGTTTCCACCAGCGTAGCTCTCCGGTTCTCCACCGGGCCCGCCGTCTCTCTCGTCTCCCCTCCTCTGGTTATTTACAGCATCTTAGGGACGGGCTGTTTTTCTAAGAGTCGGACCTTGTTAACCTGGAACCTATAAATTCATGACTAATGTTTCTTTTTCGGCCTCGGGGTCAGATCAGTTTGGCCTAGAAAGGGAAAGGGCTGTTCTCTCGCTCTCTCCCTCTCTCTCACACAATTTCTTTCTCTTACTCTTTTTCTCTCTCTTTCTCACACTCTTTCTACAGTCATTGTGGCTAGACAGAGCTGTCTTTCCCACATGCTGCTGAGAAGGGTCCGGAGAGAAATATCTCCAGTGAAATAAATTCACAGAAAGCCATGTGCTACTATGATTTTTAGCTTCAACCTTTTTGCTGTGGGGAGCGGCTGTAGGTCCTCCATCTCCACCCCAAGGGGACTTAACTCTTCTGACCCGAAGTGAAATGGGGTGAACACATCTCTGGACAGGGGAGCTTTTCTGGGGGTGTGCGGGCAGAAAGAAGTGGTGTGTGTTAGGGGGGTGGGTATAATTTATTTCCATCCCTTGTCTTGATGGAATGGTGAGCATGACAGCGGTTGTCAGGGGTTTCTCTCAAGCGTTGCCTCTTGTGAAATTTATGGAAAAAGTGTCGTTCCCCTCCGCGGCTGATCTTTTTTCCATGCCAGCGCGCCGAAGGGGCAGCCGTCCTCAGCAGTGTTGGGCTGGCGTGCTCTCCCACTGTGTGCAAGACTGAGCCACTGGCCCCCGCCTGCTAATTAGTGCCAAAGAGGAGTCATTATGTGCTGCGTTTCTGCAATTTATCAGAGAGAGAGAGAGAGACGGATGGAGGAAATAAAGAGAAAGAGAGAGAGAATGGGAAAAAAGTCAATTACGCTCCACCACTCATTCTGTGACTCATCGGAGGAAAGGTGCAACCCAAGAGATAAACAGCTTCCTATTTCATGCTCCGCAGTCCACACAATGAGGATGGAGGCAGATCCATCTCGTCGACGCATGCAAATGGAAAGTATGGGACGCTTAGTGTTTGTTCAAGTATCAGCGCCGTATTTTAGTTGTGCGGAGGAAGATGGAGTGGAGAAGGAAGCGCGGTAAAAGCATTATATCTGTGCTCTGACAGAGCAACATAGGGCCTGTCCTCGCTGCGGTTAACCACTGAGAAACACAAATACCTGGACCATGATGGATGAACCGATGGACAAGATTGACACAGATAGGACAATAGCACAGGTTGGTATATGACTCCTTCGTAGTGGAGTTGGGTGTTAGTGTGACTTGGAGCAGTCACAACTTGCTCCCCAGGGATACTTTTCTATTTCGCGCCCGGGACATTTTTCATGCAAGCATGCTCCTGTTAAATCTTTGGCAGAGCTACTGTTGTGGCAGGCTAATTAAATTCCACTGAGCGTACCTGGGCCCCTACACCCCCCCCAAAACACACACGCACACACACACACACCTCTCCCTCCTCCTCCTCTCTGAGGGGGACAGATCAGGTTGCTTGTCCTTTCACAGACTGTGGTCAGCACAGCTCTGATTGACTCTGCGGTCAGATAAAGATCAACAGGTCAGGGCAGGCGAAGGAGGACTCTTGGGCCAGAGCTGGACAATGCTACGGCCTGGGCCATGAACCCATCCATCACAGGGGGGTGGGAGGGTGACACAAAGCCCACTGTCAGCCCCCTAACACACCTCTCTTCCAGGTTTTTTTTTTGTGTGTGTGGGGGGGTTGAATGTGGAGGGGACATTTAGCCACTGGCTGGGGTCCTGATGACAGGAGAAGCAGCCGGAGTGTCCATTCCCGACAGGCCTGAGTGGACCTCAAGGAGTGTGCTGTTGTTGTTTTTAATAATAAACCCTTTTTTGCCTTTTGATTCTCCTTCAGCCTCTCTGCCTGGCCCGCCAACACCCCTCCTCTTTTTGGTGGTTGCCAGATAAAACCAGAACTGCCAAACTGTGTTGACAAATGTCAGTTAATGGAGCGAATGGAGCAGCTTTCAGAAAAAGCCTGGCAGTGAAGAACCTTGGAAGGCCATCAAAGTGTGAAGACAAGTCTTGGTCAAACAAAACTATGTCCCTCATCCAATTTTCAATTTAAGACGAAAAATCCTAATCAAAATGGAAATGACATTCAATGTTAAAGGCAAGACCTTAAACTATTGCAGATTAAATCGCACCACTGTTGTCAAGCGTGTTTTAAGACTGCAAGGGAGTGACTTTGCTCTTTGAATTAAAAAGTGTATGTCATCAGCTCTGGTGCAATCATCTCCTGCTCATAGGGCAGATATTTCCATATATTACATCACCTGCTGAATTCAAGTTTTTAAACAGTTTTTTTATTTTTTTAACTCTCTGGGACTTTTTAAAAGCTTTGAGCCCTTGCTCTGCACTGTGCAAATATCAGCCCTGTCAAGCCCTTCCAATTGGGTCTACATAAGTGTCACTCCAGCTTGTGTGAAGGTGTGTGTGGGGAAGTTTTAGGGATGGGTGGGTGGGTGGGTTGGTTTCTGAATACATTGCTTGCTCGCTGGTTTCTGGTCCCCTTTGGGATAGCCTCTTGCGGTTTGGAAGCAGCCAAAGTTCAAAATGAAGCTTACTGGGCTTGTCATTTCCAATACTAGGGTTGACAGAGCGGGCTGATGAGGGAGGGGGGTAGGGGGGTGAGGCTTCCAGGCCCATGGAGCCGGAGCGAGGAATAATGGAAAAATCCTCCTGAGCATCGACCTGCGATTCTGCTCGCATATAGTACTCACTTTTTTTCACACTTCCACTCCACTGTGACAATGGGAGGATGACAATCACAGTCTTTTTCATTCGCATTTTAAAGACCGCTGGGAGAATAACACATACGCGTGGAAAAATAGTTGACAGTGAAACCATTAGTCGGCCCGTAGCCTTGTGAAGATCCAAACGGTGCTGAGCCATCACACAGCTAACCGTAGGGGAATCAGAGTTGCTCCCTCAGTCTTTTTCTTTCATTCTTTCTTTCTATCTATCTTTCTTTCTTTCTTTCTTCTTTTTCTCATCCTTAACTCTTTTGCCTTGTTAGCAGACTGAGCCCGTTTATTTTCTCAAATTCAGGGGAGAGATAGCATGAGGTAAGGGAGGCACCGGTGCTCTGCCTTATTAATCAAAGGCCCCCACGTGCCTCAGCTCCCCAAGCCCCAAGACAGGCCAGCAGTGTTCCTCAGCCTCCTCCTCCTCCTCCTCCTTCTCCATCTCTTCCTCCTTCTCAGCTCCAGAGCACTGAAGCCCCCCCTTTCTATTCACCCCCCCCCCCCTCCCCCACTCTCATCTCACCCCTAGAAAAAGCCAGGGCCTATTCATCAAAGTCACGGCCCGCCTGCAGTGGCACCAGACCCGGACCAGGCCCAGGGCGCTGCCAGCGATGGTGGAACGGCCTCCGGCTGGCTGGCTCTTTTGTGCACGCGCCAGGCCAGACGAGGCGAGGCAAGGAGCGGAGAGGGGAGGCCACCGTGGAGCAGGAGGGGCAGCAGCAGCAGCAGCAGCTACCTCATCCTCCGGGCCCTTAAGAGAACATAAATACATGGGACAGGCCTGGGGTTTGTCAGAGGAGCTAGAGGTGGCTATCATATAGCGCCGTCTGAAGGCTTTGGGCACATGGGGCCAGCGCTTGGAGAGAAGGAGGCGTAAATAGATGAATGTACTATGGGTCTCATTTACAGTTGATGTTGGCTAATCTGTGTGGGGCTTTTGTGTGTGCAGAGCCTCAGCTTGCCCTAGGTCTCGGCCTATGATTCAATAGATCCATGCTCTGAGTAATATTGGCTGATTTGTTCTGAACCAGCAATTGGAAATAATTGTCAAAACACTGAATCTGTTATTCACAAACTACCTTTGAAATTTACATGATTTATTCACTGCTTATATTAACTTCAATTGAACCTGACAGTATATCAAACACTGTATCAAAGGTTTGTGTTAAAGGCAAACCAGGCAACGCTGTGATTTTTTTTTACCTCCATAACTCCCTCTACCATTGCCGATTTAAAAAATAATCATTTTCATTCTCACCAATCCATGTAGAGTTGTTTGGTAATAAACGTAATTTCAACTCAGTTCAGTTCAGTTTCAGTTTCGTTTAACAGCTCACCGTTCAAGATCCTGCAAGTGTAATAGCCATGGAATCTATGCTGGAGGCGGCCGAGAGAGCCTTCATTCACCCATGAGCCTTTTAATCATCAAATTGACTACGAAGCTGATAAATTAACCTTAACTCATTGCCTGGTGTGCCTTTAACAAATATTGTCAGGTTATTATAAGGAGCTTATTTTAAATATTTTATATGTTAATTATGCATGCAATTATTATCTAGTTTTACAATGAATTATTTCATAATAAAGACATAATTGAAACACTGCCCAGAGTCAGAGTCAGGCTTTGCAGTTAATCTCAGAGCGGATACACTAACGGTATAGGCCCATAAAGCATGTGCTTTGAACGCCAGCAGTGTTGACAGGAACACAGGTGCGCCTGATCAGTTCTCCTGGCAGCATATTGTGCATGTCTGTGCTTGTTTGTGCTTGTGACTAACATGCAAAATAGGCTGCACATGTTGGTATTTCCTCCCAGCTCTGATAGAAATATGCTGATCCTCCTCCTCTCCTCTCCTCCCCTCTCCTCTCCTCCTCTCTCTCTCTCTCTCTCTCTCTCTTTCTCTCTATCTCTCTATCCCTCGGTGAGTGCTGGGATCAACCTGTTGAATTTTTAGAGGCAAAAGATTTCCCCCTGCTGGCGTAACTGTAGGGTGGAACTGGGTGCAGTTGGGTTTGAGAAGTGAGCATGACTCCACTATCAGATTCCATGCCAATTACCATCTCTTCGTACTTGGCCATCTCACATCACTCATCGCTGTGGGAATTTTAGCCATGAATATCAGCCTGCACAAAGCATTTTTTCCCCACAATATTGACAGGTTTAATAAACCCTCTCCAAGGAGGGACCTATGGAGCTGTTATCTATGGTTGACTTATGCAGTGGACTACTGGCACTGTTGTATACAGAGAAAAGTCATTAATAAATACTGTACACAAACAAACATACTGTAGCTATAAGCTGTACCTACACAAACACAGAGGCACAAACACAACACGAGACACACATAAAACACAGATACACATGTATACAGGCTGTCTCACACACACACACACACGCACACACACACACACACACACACACACACACACACAGACACACACACATTCATACACACACACAGACACACACGTACGTACATACGCACACACACAGACACACATACTCAAATCAAGCTTATCTTGCTGAGTGATGGCTTGTCTTATTGAATGGGGCGAGAGAGGAGAGCAGGAGACCCAATCTCTCAAAGGGAGCATCTTCTCTCTGATAGAGGAAAGGCCTCTTTCAGCAGCCCACCTCTCATCACAGGCAGGAACAAGGACTCGAACTCTGAGGGAAGCCCACCTTCACGTCCCCTTTGGTCAACAGGATCCTCCTGCTGAGTGACTGGACACCGTGGTGGAGGGGAGGCCAACCTGTTAGATTGGATTCACATCCTATCTTCTAACAATGAACAGTCCAATGCATGCATTTTTACAATATATATATTGTTGCTGTCACAATAACATACAGCTACCCAGAGTACATTCACCCACTTTGCAGACACAGGGTTTATCTTGTTATTATGGTTGACAACAAAAACAATTGCTTTTTATGTTTGGTGTTTGTTTTTGTTTTTTGAGTAAGACAAAACTGGTATTGCAATTGCGCTCAATGTGCCGAAACCGTTGCCAATTAGGCCTCGTGAGTCAAGTAGTTATTTATTCCCTGGCACAAGTTTCACTAGTGGAAAAGCAATCATGAGGTCCTGCATTGCTGGCAAAGCGTATACAGGGAAAAACACTGGCAGCGCAAACAGGGAATCAATAAGCTGGTCTAGACTGTGGAATTAGTTTAGGTGCAGCTTGGGTAATGGGCATTCTCATTTACATCAGAGGAGCTGATGGCTGTGAGGGGCGACAGAAAGGGCCGGTCTGTCTTGGCCCTCGGAAGGGACTAATTGCCCCAGCTGGTGGTGACAGACTGCTGGGCACTGCAGTGCTCTCAGACCCAGGGTCAGAGCTGCGGGGGCCTTCTGCTGGTCCATCTGACAGTGAGGAACGTAACCTGACACAACTTGAAAAAGCCCAGGTAATAATTGGCTTATTGGGAAGTGATGGGTGCTGATATGATTGTCTGGAGCTCGAGGAGGTGGACAGCAGATATATTATTTCATATCAGGAGGTCCCTTTGAATGCTGTGAAGGTATGAAAATACCAAATGTGCCTAATATATTTGCAGCATTGAGAGTGCAGTGCAGAATCATCTCAAATTTAACTCATAGCCGACAAGTAAGTCATGTTTTTCTGTTATATCAA
>JAVQKI010332748.1:0-10185 GCA_036025975.1 Nematalosa erebi
ATGTATATTTTGTTTGTATCATAGTTCACAAACAACTATACTTTTTGTAGTGGAGTGAAATAAATGGTTATGTTTCAGTAACACATCATGAAATGTTTTTTTTTTTGTTTTGTTTTAAAGTTTCCCTTTTCATGTGTGCTTAATTGGAGTGTTGTGCAGAGCAGAATGAAAGCTGTTTGACGGTGGTCAGTTCATCTGTCCCTGCTCCACCAATTCCCCCTGTGCTGGTGTGAGGTAAACATTAGACAGGCATTTTAATGAGTGTTTGGGATAGCTCATGTTGCCTTTTCAGCCGAGGTGATAAATGCAAGGACTTTACGCTTTTGACGAGTTCACATGAGGCCCTGGTGGTGTCTGGCTGTCGCGCAGCGAAGCACTGCCTTTGAAGGTCAGTCCAATGTGACACAATGAAAACATTTGAATTCTCCCTAAAAGCCTGCGTTATAATGGCACTGGGCTGATTTTTCTGGCAGCCTATTACACAGCTGCACGGCTCAACAGAAAACATTTGCACACAATCCCTTCCGCCCGTCGCGTATCCCCTCGGCTCACGCGCAAACACGCACGTCAAATTAGAAGGCCCTTGGCTGTCTGTTAGAGCACGGGTTTGTGCTTGGGCTATTTGTGATGACTGTCACTGTGTAGAAAGGCCCTTGAGAGAGAAGGCACCTGCCCCAGAGGTCTCTGTGAGCTCCGAGGGGAGGCTTGGATTTAGGTTTTGGGGAATAGGGACCATGCGCCAGACAGGCCCTTTGTTCTGTGGGCTCTCCTCTTGCTGAGCGGCTTACGGGGGAGAGCAAACCTGGCTCTTGAGGGGAAGCTGGGGTGGCTTGGTCCGCTGGGTCTGGGGAGGAAATGGCCAAGCTGCCACGTCTGCGTGGAAAGGCCTAATCCATCTGAAGTGTTTGGTGGCCCACCCGTCAAAATTTGCATTTGAAAAACACTGCCACTTTTACAGGGAGGTTTCTCAAGTGTCAGCCTCTGTAGCAAGTATAACTTCAAAATCATTCCAGCATGAAG
This sequence comes from Nematalosa erebi, assembly GCA_036025975.1. NCBI lineage: Eukaryota > Metazoa > Chordata > Actinopteri > Clupeiformes > Clupeidae > Nematalosa > Nematalosa erebi. The sequence continues at coordinate 1,021 of JAVQKI010332748.1, forward strand.
CCGGATATGAATTTATTTCAATGACAAACAAAAAAAAAAAAAATGGAAATGTCTACAGTTTGGCTAATGGCCCTAGTGACGCATCATAGTCAAGTCAGGGAAGACTGATGTATCCTTTTTTCCACTGTTGAGTAGCTGGTGTTTATAAAGCTGGGTGTTCCAGCTCCCCACGGCCCAGTCCTTTCTGAGTGACACATGGGGGGCCGTTGGGGCCCCTGTTTATTTTCTGAGCCCATGGGCCAGTGTCCACGGTTCAGCTGTCGTCAGGCAGCAATAAGGTATGCCTCTGCGGCTCTCTGAAATAAACCTCCAACAATGACAGGCTTTAGTCACCTACCACAGATAAACACAAGGGGCTTGGCTCCCACTGGCCCTGAAGTCTGCCTCCAACTCACTACATAATGAGACTTCAGACCAAGGATTTGAGAATCATGCAATCATTTAATGTGCACCTCTGATAAATATTTAGTGTTGCAGCCCATGATGTTACAGCCCTGTTGTGGGAGGGAAAAGTCATGAAAACAAACTGTTGTTACTGCCAGTGGTGGTGGTGGATAAAAGCGTAGGTGCATTTTAATTTACACAAATTACTCGCTACACCCGTTTTATGCCTTGTTATTAGTGAAAGCGAAATCTAATTCTTAGAGCCTCTAAGACTGAGTTGGAAAGTCAGCACCACCTTAAGCGGGCGTGAGTCCCGAACAGGAAGTTTCAGTCCTCCAATCGCAAAGCGCGTAAGTGAAACATCAGACGGAACTTCCATGATGACAACAGTGTAAAATCTAAACAGTGCGTCCAGCCGTTCATCCATTGTAACTGTTTGTAACTACTATTTTAACGCGTCATTTAACTAATTCCATGCATAAAAATCGGCTCATAAATTAACCCGGAAATGGCAGACGGGGACGACACAGAGGGGGATGTTGATGATCCCTTCAAGAGAGGCTGTCGACTCATATCTGTCTCAGATCTCCCCAGTACCACACCTGCAGGTAAATGCTAGCTTTAGAATATACTGACAAAATCAGGTAATACCATAACTCTCAGCTGTCATTTGTTGTACTAAGATTTTACATATTCTTCAGTCGGGTATCACAGTTAAGGCCAGTAGTAGCTACTGCAGATGTAAATGTAGACAGAACAAGTCTGAAATGTCTTACAGCCAAACTTCAATTTTAGACTGTATTTGCAATTCTTTTGAAAAACCAGGTGTGTTATTGTTACATCTGGCTACATCAAGCTGTCATGTAGAAAAACGACGACCATGTTGAAACATTGTTGATATTAATTGTTTGCCAGGGCGGAATCTGAAAGAATGGTTACAGGAGCAGTTCTGCGATCAACCCGCTGATGAATGCGAGGACATGCGGCTCCACAATGCCGCCCATGTGGGTGATCTGGACACCATCAAGAATCTTCTGGAGGATGACAGCTTTAAACGGTGATTCAGGACCTGACCATAATATGCCAAATTACTACTAATGCTTCTTGAGCATAGCCTACTGGTCACAAATACATCAGAAAATAACATTATGCTTGAATGAATGACTTGATGCATTATCCCATCTCTCTTTGTACAGGCGGATTAATGAAAAGTCTGTGTGGTGTTGTGGCTGGCTCCCTTGCACGCCACTCCGCATCGCTGCCACCGCAGGCCACAGCGACTGTGTGGACTTCCTCATCTGTCAGGGAGCTGAAGTAGACTTGGTGGATGTGAAGGGCCAGACAGCGCTGTATGTGGCAGTGGTCAACGGACATCTGAGCTGCGTGCGTATTCTCCTGAAGGCTGGCGCAAACCCCAACGGCAGCCGCCACCACCGTAGCACCCCGCTCTACCATGCCGCCAGAGTGGGCCGCCATGATATCATTCAGGAGCTCATCAGGCAAGAATGCACACTGGGCCTCTCAGTGCTGTCTAAACATCAATCTATCCTCTTCAGAACTGCCAGACAACCACTCTAACAAACCCTCCATCATGTGCTACTGAGAATTCTTGTCAGATGAGTGAACATCTAATGAATAAAATTGTACTCTCTAATCAGAACTAATAAATCAATTAATTAAAGTATTACTGTAAGTAGGCATATAACTACACATCACAGAGCGGTATGGTTAATGGTAAGTTAATCAGCCATATTGACGCTCTAACCCCACTGCCATGGGTTTCTGTGTGAATATTTCCCACAGGTTCAATGCTGATGTGGATGTGGACTACCAGCTGTGCCTCCACTCTTCTCCGTCTGCCCCCCGCACCCTCAGCACGCTGGGCCTGTGTCCTCTCTACATCACCGCTGCCTACCACCACCTGCCCTGCTTTCGGCTGCTGCTCAGCGCCGGGGCCAACCCCGACTACAACTACAGCGGGCCGGTGAACCGCGAGGCTCTGGCCCGGAGCCCGGCTGCCTGCCTCCTGGATGCGGTGCTGAAGCACGGCTGCCAGCCTGCCTTCGTCAGCCTGCTGCTGGAGCACGGTGCCGACCCCTACCTGGTGCCCTGGGAGGAGCCCGACCCAGAGCTGGTGGGCCGGGGCAGGGTGCATCCAGAAGCCCTTTGCATCTACCAGGAGGCCAGAAGTGAGTATGTCTAGCCAAGACACACACTGTCTGACCTGGATGTATCATCTGAGGACCCCTCTCTTGCAATATGGTCCAGAGAATGACTATTCTACTGAAATTTTGTTTGTCTATCTATTTCAGTACCAAAGCAGAGAACAAAGTGTATGAAGCACCTGATACAAATAAGCTTTATAATACATAATTATACATGCTTAAAGGAGACGTGAAGGAAAAATTCAGTAAAATGAATAAATACGTTTGTTGATCAGAGTGTCTTCAGTGAAGGTATAATCAGAAGTGGTGTTGTCCCTCTCCCTCTCCCCCCTCGCCTCAGGATGTCCCCGCAGGCTGACCCACCTGTGTCGGATGGCTGTGCGCAGGGCCCTGGGGAAGACACGCCTGGGGCTCATCCCCTCCCTCCCCCTGCCTGCGGCCATCAAGAGCTTCCTGCTGCACCTGGACTGAGCACAGACCCCCGCCGCCGCTGCTGATGTCGCTGCTCCAGCTGCTGCTCCTCCTGGCTACGCTACGCTGTGTGTGATTGAGCTCTGTGACTCTGTGACTTCCTTTGCCTTTGGTTTGTTGACATCAGTTTCCCAATGCACATAGTAGCACAAGCACGAGACTGTTGTTTTTACTATTTATCGAGTCCACTTCATGTGTGTAATTTATTGATGCTGTGTAGTTTTTTTGTGAAATACTGCAAAAAGCTGGTCTAAGGCATTTTACATGTTGCTTATCCAAGCACATTATCACTGAGCTTTCTTGGAGAAACTGAGCTCCACGTCATAAGAATGTGGTCTGGGAAAACGTCAGATAGCATCGTTTAGAATGAACAGTCTGCTGGCCGAGGCCCTGAGAGAACATTTGGACCACCCTTCCTCTACATTTCTTTGGCAGTCATCAAGAGTATGTTGAAACAAATGTCAGATCAGCAATGCAGATTATTTGCTGTGAGTGAACGCCATATCTAAGATTAACATTTTTGTGCATTTGAATCCCATCTACCTTTGAACCTGCCACTGGGTCCGTTTACATCGTTTTTATTGCGAAGTCCTGTGAATGAATTGCATCGATTCATGTTCCGCTGTGTGACCTGCGCCTTAAGTACTGCGGTGGTAATTAAAATCACATACTTGTTCTGTTTGCTTGAGTGAGAACATTCATCTAACTGCTTTGTGTGCGAGGCAGAGTTTCCTGTTTTGGATTTTGCAATGGCAAGAGTACAAACAGCCAGCTGAGAAGCATTTTTCACCCTGGGCTTAGAGTGTCTGCCTGGGCTGAGCCATACCATCCCTCTGGGGGCTATTGTTGTCCTGCCTCTCTCTCTCTCTCCCCCTCTCTCTTTCTCTCTCTTTCTCACTCTCTCAGTCTCTGTGTAGACCCAGTAATGGGGCTCGGGGCCCCAGAGATGATTCACACGTTATTTATACAAACTCTGTTACCATCGCGTTCAGGAAGTAGGAAGTCCTGACCTGCTCTGCGTTCACAGAGGCTTTGCCCGCAAGTCTGAGCCCCATGGGTCTGGGTAGATGTTGTGGAGATGTTCCCCCCAGTCTCCGTCCACAGAGAAGGGCTTTTGATGTAATATAGGGTCCCTTTGAGGGCACAGCAAATTGTCCTTCAGTTCTCATGCTGTCTTGTTCAGTCATTTGGGTATAACTTTTTTTTTTTTTTTTCGTCTTTCCTTTCTCATTGAGCTATAACTTAAGAGAGCCTGATTTTGTGACAGTGAAACCACATCTTGTCGAAAAACCACAAACTGTGGAAAAGCTGAAAGCCTGGGAAATGTCTGCATCTGCCAGAAAATCACCAGTGGAGTTCATCATTGTGTAAATGGCAGACCCTGGACCAGGCTCTGCCAAAGAGGCGAAAGGTGGGTTCACACGCTAATAGTAGCGCTCAACCTTTCTCTTTCTCTCTCTCTCTCTCACTCTCCCTCTCTCTCTCTCTCTCTGTTTCCCTCTCTTTCTTTCCCTCCCTCTGTCTATCTGTCTCTTCCCTTGCTCTGCCTCTGACAGTTTGGGCCATAGACATACATCAATGGGAGAGTGATCAAAGCTGCCTAAGAAGAGGCACCAGCCCCAGTGTCAGCTTGTCAGCAGTGGGGCTTGAGTAATCTCCCTCTTTTTCCGATGGTCTGTTAGTTGTGGAACTGGAAGTGTGCCACTGTTCAGCCCCCGAAGCCCAAGAGTGCAGCTAAGAATTCGCCATTTCCCCGCTGGTTCCTCCACTGGAACCTGTTCCCCCATCCCCACCCCCGAAAGTCAAATTGCATCTTTTCCAAAGGGCCTTGTCATCCCACACACACACATACACACACACACACACACACACACACACACACACATACACATTAACAGAAAAATCCCCTTACAGACATGCCAGTAGACTTTATGATCATTCTGTTTTCTGTCTGAGCTCATCCAGCCATGGCGAGGTGAACCTCAATCCACATGCTGTGAAATCAGTTGCCTCAAACAGAGGGAAGAGAGTGATGTAAGGTAGCCTGCTGCTGTCCGCTGCTTAAAGGAGCTTTTCATTCAGGATGCTACTTGTCTGAATGGTAGTGTCTGGGTGGAACCTTCTAGGCCTCACTGTGTGAGTGTTGGGGAGGATTTCCGTGTCGACCACAGGATGGCTCTAGATGGCACTCTCATCATGTCAACACTTGAGCAGAGCACTTCAGAGGCTACGCACCCGCATGTGTCACTGCCACAAAGCACCCTCATTCACATCTAATTACAGCAGCTCTGTCATTACCAGTGCACGTGGCCACGGACACAGCACAGCAGTGCACTTTAAAGTTTTACTACAAAGATCCATCACAACTTATTATGGACTTTTTTTAGTGCAATGTTTATATGAAGTAGTGCCCCAACATATCTGTGAAAGGAGAGTAAGCAAAACACATCGCAAAAAGGAGATCACACTTCATAAACAGAAGAATAAAGTTACAGTTTATCCACCAACTTCAATTTAATGAGTCATAAAACATGCAGGGACAGACTTCATTCAAGTTGACAAGTCTCAAAATCAAACGGCAGTTTTGAAGGGATTGGGATTGTCTAAATTTTAAAATGCATAATTGGGATAAATCCTTTATTTTTATTGTTTGTTTATTCAGTTATAGAAGCCACATAACCAACTCATAAAATATATCTGTAAAGACCAATTGTCCCAATGAAAAATCCTCAGTTGCCCCTTGTAGGCAATAGTAATTGCACTTAGCAACATAGGACATACTACAGACAAGAGGCAGAGGAAGTTAACAATGTGTGTCGCCATGCGTTATACCCGCAAACGAAAAGGTCCACCAAAATTGAAATAGAAAAACAGCTGTAAGTTGTTTAGAGGTTTTACAGTCTCCGTGTCCGCCTCGATCTTGAGTAATTCTAACTCACTCCAGTGCTTTCCTGTCTTAATTACAACACATTTTGTTTAAGTGATCTCATTGCATAGACTCTTCTGTTACGCACACTTGGACGCTGATTTGACTCGCACGAATAAGCACACCGTTCAATGCCATGAGGGAGAATAAGTGCATTTTCCACTATTTGACACTGAGATCAAACACCATTTTGATTGTATACATGGAAGCCAGATAACAGGTCCACAAAATTCTGCAAAAGCCTTGTTACAGGGGGGAGATGAAATCGGAAATGAAAATGTTCTAACCAAGCCAACACTGTTCCATCCATATTTTGTCAGAGACTGGCCAGGGTGAGTAATTAAGAAAATTCCTGTAATTTCTCAGTGAATTTACATTCTGACAAAACTATCAAGTAAAAAATCAAATTGCAGCAGTATGCCCGTACATTAGTCATCATGTCTGTTTTGGACTTCTCGAACGGAGCTGAGCTGAGGCGACACTGGAATGATTAACTAGGCCATAAGACAGGAAATATTGAATCAAGCTAATTTACCCATAAACGCATTGCTTGGTTTTAATTTAGAAACCAAAATTGCTTGGTGGCATTTACTTTGAAATTTTCCTCCAAAGGGACCGGTAGTTGTGAAATGGATAAGTGCAGGAAGATAAAATCGCTAATTAATGTTTTTGTCCCAGCCCATGTCATTGGAAACATAATGCAGACCTATAAAATGCTCCAACTTCTCTTTATTGGTCTATAAACTCAAAAGCTGGTATAGCAACGAAAATACACTTGCCATACAGTATATATCAGCCAGGCAAAATGAGTTTGTGTCAGCTATATTGCTTATACTGTTATGTTATACAAGCCTGGGGAACCGATATGCTAAAATATCAGTAGTTTTATTAATAATTAGACATCACAGTAATGTAGTTAAAACTAATTACTGGGCTCTTTTTGAAAAGGCAGTGTTGCTAAGAAATACCACAGTCTCTCCATCTTGCCTGGCCTGTAAGTAGAGAGGATGTGTAATTGATAGTACTCATTAAGCCAAACTACCCATGCTTAATCACTTCAGTGGAGCACAGGCTCTGGGGGGAGAGGCCCGCTTTTTGGATGAGGAACAAAGGCATCATTAGACGGGACAGTAGAGATATGGACTAACTCACAAAAAATAAGCAGGAATTGTCACTCCCCTGACAAACCACCAGCAACTGCAGCATGAGGAAGAAAACATGCACACACTCAAGCATGCACACATGCACTCACACACACACACGCACACACACACACACACACAAAGAAAAAAAGAGGAAAATAACAATTCCACAAAGCACTGTGGGAATGTTGTAAAATCTGTTTTCCTGAAGTCCGGAATCCCACACTTAAACCTGCAGGCATGGAAATAACGGGAGAAAGGCCCGGAGTCCTTGGGGACGGGGCCTATCCAGTGGCCTGTGGTTCCGACACGCTGACAAACACAGACTCAGGATGAATCACTTCTATGTATCACCCAGTGTCACCTAACCCCCATGACACCAATACCACTCATTTAAGCCATTACACAATCTCTATCTCTTATTTATTTATTTGAAAGCATTACGCAATGGTGGCCCAGCTACAGAGTACATTAACAGACCTCCTCAGTGGCCTGGGGGTGTCAACTGGCAATCTGCAGTTCAAATCAGATGAACTTCAAATGTAACAGGAATCGTGACGGAACAAGTGGTCTGGATTTGGGGTGTCTTGCTCAGGCTAGGGATCCTCCGTGAGATTATTTTGGGCTCTTCCTCCCAGCATGGCCCCACATACACATCCACCAGAGGAGGTGGGGGGCGGGGGTGCCAAGCCCGTGGCCTAGAGCCACATCAAATCAACCATTTCCTCCCCTGATAAGGTCTCACAGACGAGCTTCCCAGATATTCAGTGGTTAAGGAAAAAAGGGAGGAAAGAGACATTTTTGGAAGTCCACCTCAGCTTGGCGGGGGCCTCTGTTATGGTTTTATTTCCCTCTTTTTCTCTCTCTCCTTCCCCTCCCCTCTTTTCCTTGAAACCCTCAAAAGGCCTCTCGCGTTTCTCCCTCTGCGTCAGGGGACACCAGCATGTCAATCTAAAGTTGTGCTGTTGGAGCTGATAGACCTGGTCCTCGTGTCTTTGGCAAGTCTTTTTTTTTCTGTCTCTTGCCTGATTGCACTCACAGGTTTTTTCTTCAAGGCATTTCAATGTAATGCAAGTGGACAGCGTGTCGATGCTGGGTTTGCCCCGTTTCAGACGTCTGGAAGCTCCTGCATAATGATGACTGATGGCAAGTAAAAGGAGAGAAAAAAGAGGAAGTCACAGGAAGGCATTGTCAGAGAGTTCCACAGGCTTGAAAAGCTGAGGACAGGAGAGTGGATTCAGGGCGTGGAAGGCCAGGCTGTCACCTACTGAAGTGGGAGGAGCAGCCATCAGTAAGCAGTGTGATAATCCTCTGATAATCTACCTTTGGAAAAGGGGAAAAGGTGCTGGAGCTGATGTGGCCCTATGTCTGATCCCAGTACACCCTCAATGAAAGAATTTTTTTAAAATTCTTTTTACAATTTCCCTCCTTAATTCACATGTAATCAATCTTGCAATAAAGCTGTAATAATCTGATAGCTGACTGGCCACTCCACTCTCCCCTCACCCACTCGCTCCTGCACAGTGTCCCATGATGCATCAGTTGGTATCTTACTCATGGTCACTGGTCACAGACGACAGTGGAGCAGTGGTGAGTGACGTTCCATTCATTTTTACACTGCAAGAGTCAGGAATCTAGTTTTTTTTTCCACTCGGCCTTGTTTATTTGGAACTTTGATTGCACGGCACAGTGAGGTGCTTGGGCCATGGGTCCCGAACGCCAATAGGAGTGTGAGCTGGCTAGCTGACTGGCTGGCTGGCTGGCTGGATGCAGCAGTGTTGCGTGACAGCGGAGCGAGGATCCAGTCCTCAGTGAATTCCAGTCTGAAGTATATTGCTCTTGTGGTTTCCGATGGTTTCTGAAGTCATGGAGAAGCCTGTTGATTTATGCTCTCAGATGTCATCCTTCACGGTGACAATCTCCGTCGAGACGTCCCTGCTGCTTCCACCCCACTGTGTGTGAATGTGACTCAGAGTGCACTTCTCCCCTCTCTCTCTTTCTCTCTCTCTCTCTCTCTCTCTCTCTCTCTCTCTCTCTCTCTCTCTGTGTGTGTGTGTGTGTGTGTGTGTGTGTGTGT